>CABEEJ010001685.1:0-109505 GCA_901482245.1 Timema douglasi
TGTCTTGGGCTCTGGTAGATAGGGGAGTGTGCACCCTAAATGTCTTGGGCTCTGGTAGATAGGGGAGTGTGCACCCTAAATGTCTTAGGCTCTTGTAGATAGGGGAATGTGCATCTTAAATGACCCCTTCCAATGTGCCATTGGATCATGGAATTTTAATAATCTTTTACATCACATAGGAACATAATTTCCCAATGGTTTGTATTTATTAAATATACTTTCTTCTTTACAAAGGGAGTGTGAGCTTTGTGGAAGTGGGAGGGGACAGGACAAAGTGGGTTGAGTTGAGAAAGGGTCTTAAATGGTGATGGAAGAAATAATCAAGGAAATAATAAAAAGGATTGGGGAGAGAAGAATGAGAGAATGAGGTTTGTGGATGGCCTGATAGTATGGGTAAATGAGGATAAAGAAGTACATGAGCAGTTGGATGTGTGAGATTAAGTGGTGGAACAGTATGGAATGAGGTTTAATATAAGGAAGAGAAACAAGTGCACAAATGGTATGACAGGAGGGGATCAGTGGAAGATAATGGAAAGATTTAAATACCTGGGGAGTGTGATAGAGGAAAGTGGCAGGAACAGAAGAGATATCAGTAAGAGAAGGAAGCAAACAGAAGTGTGAGATATATAATTTGGATCAAGGATGTGCCGAGGAAGTGTAAAGGAGTGTTCTACGAGACATACTATGTATCAATATCGACATATGCAGTGTAAACGTGGGTAATGAAGGAAGAGGATGGAAGCAGAATTCAAGTCTGTGAAATGAAAATTTCTGAGAAGTTATATAGGAGTGACAATAATGGATAGGATGAGAAATAAAAGGGCAAGAGGAATATTTGAGGAGGAGCTGGTGCAGGACAAGATAAAGAAGGCACAACTAGAGTTGTATGGCCATGTGAGAAGAAAGGAGGAGGAAAAGATACGAAAGAAGATGTTGGATATTAAAGTGGGGGTTAGGAGACCTAGAGGAAGACCAAGGGATGGGTGGCTGAAAGGAGTGCAGAGGACTGTTGAGAGGACTGGGTCATCGTGAAGGAGGAGAGGTGGTGTGGAGAAAGAATATGTTAAGAGAGGCTTTGTTCTAATCAGACAAGGCCAGTGGCTGGAAACTGTACATGATGATGAAATACACTTGTACCATGCATGGTATGTTAAAAAGTGTATCGATCGTATCTTCAAAATATTAACAGTCAGATGAGAATGTTAGGGAACCTCTGGGTTAGGTATTTAATGTATTTATTTATTTTATAATGGAGAACATAACTGCCATTATTATTTATGTTGTTTCAATGTAAAGATTTGTTGGCACAAAGCAGCCAATCATTTTAAAAAAAATATAAACTTTCAACTCATCAAATAATATACAAGAAAGCTAAGACATAGTCAAGTGATGATGAGGGAGAAATAATAAATTAAAACATGAACAAAGGAATATGAATTTATGTGAATAAAAATAGAATCAAAAACATCTCAAACTTAGTGAACTACTACACTTTGAGTTTTTCATGATGCAAAATTTAAGTTCTCAGTAGGGGGCTTAAATTTTTCTTCATGAGAGAAATAGGTTTATTAAGTTCTTAGAGGAGGTATAATACAATTATGTAACCTAAATACTTTTTTTTAATCAAGAATCGAAACAAACCTGTTCCACTATATCTCCAGCTATGCTGCGAACAAGGTCATAAAAGTCATTTGGTGAGTATAAGCGATCCTCAGGGAGCCAGAAACTGATGTCATTAATACACTGTGGATAGATACTCACAGCCTGAAAAAATTATAATAATAATAGTCATTAATACACTGTGGATGTGTACATAAGGTAATGCAATGTCTCATATGCCTAACAACAGCAATTTACATTGAAGGTTTCATCACCATCATTTGGTCCAGAAACTATTAATCTTGTATCTCCCATTCCTGAAGTTAAAAGCAAGAATAGTGAATGCTTTATAAAACTCCTACCTTGTATTTTATAACATCATTGGCAGTCTTGTTATTGAACTGCCACAGGAACCCAGAGTCTGTACTCCAGAAGAGACGTATGTCTGGGATGTCATAAACAATCATGGCTATACGCTCCAAGCCAACACCAAAGGCCCATCCAATACGATCACCAGCTCCAGCTGAAACAGGTAATAATAGCAGCCAGAGCTGTGTAATGAGAGGGTAGGGGCACAGCTGTTTCTAATCAAATTGACTTGCATATATGTTGAAGGCAATACTGTAATGTATAAAGAAGAGGAACTTCATTTCTGAGGGCACCACAATCTTATTTTGGCCCTAGTCCCTCCACAAAAACTAAAGCGTTACTATACCTCTGCCTCAGACTCAATTTTTTTTATTATTATTTAGCACCGCGGCTTACTACCCATTTGGGTTATATGCCTTAAGTACTAAATTACGCTAATGGAGTAGGAATTAGAAAGGTTGAATTATAGGAAGTGAACCCGCATTTGCGTGGAGGGAGAGTGAAAAACCATTTAGGAAAAACCTCCCCCAGTTCACCCGACTGAGATTCGAACCTTGATCTCCCCGTCCTCAGCAGTCGAGCTCAACACGACTAGCGTGTTAGCCAACTATGCCACCGAGGCGGGTCACACTCAATACCCGGGAGAACGTGACACAGAACCCAATGATAAGGAATACAAAATATAGCATCTAAATTTAGTTAATAAAATACATAATTCCTAGAGTTTGTTGCAGCAGTCGAGGGTGCCATCTTTATGCAGAGCAGTGTCCATTCAAGGTGCTATATTGTCACCTTCAGGCAGCCTATGTTCATGTGATTCATGGTATGGATTATAACCAAAATAAAGATATTTTCCCATCAAGAGTCTCTGCAGTCTTTATACAATGTCCAAACCTCAGGAGCGGTAGAAAGAAAAAGGGAGGAAGGATGATATGGAGAAAGGAAATGGAGTTTCTGTCTCTGTCTAACACACTGGGCCTAAACATTCTGGCCTTTGGTAGTGTCTTCTTTCTTCGCCTAGATAGAACACATCTCATCCGGAAGTGACGTCGCTCGAGCAGGTTGTTTCCATGGCAGAGGTCTGGACTCAGTATGCTCACACTGAGCATGTGTGGAAGAAGTGCAAATTGGGTTCTAGGCAGAGCATGTGGCAATTTATAGTTCTTAGAAACTATATATGTTAAGAAATATAAGAGCTAGTAAATGTATGTATGTTTTATAAATGTTTATGGATATTATTTTAGTATAGAATTGATTTTTGAATTCATGTAGCGTAGCAAACGCTACAGTTCCCGAGGCTTCATCAAAATTTTGAAAACAATCCTGAAACTGCTGTTTCAGCTGTGGAATCACCTCTAATACAAAATAAGTAGCGAATGGAAAAGAACATTCATTTTTGTACTTATCACTGCTTGGGAAGTGAACTAAGTCGTTAGTAACAACCTGTTTTCCAAAAAGAATTAATTTCTCCCTGAAAGCTTTTACATGCCCATATAAATCTGAAATAAAAGGTTCTCCATGAAGTTTTAAATTCAGGTAGCTTATGTGCTTGGACAAATCAACAACAAATGCTAGTTTACATATCCATGAGCTGTCTGAAAGAACAATCACGGAGTGGTTCTTCTCAGTCATGAACATATATCAATTTCTGCCCTTGGCTCAAAAAAACTTTTCAGCACTTTGCCTCTGCTGAGCCAACAAACCTCACAATGATACAGAGTGTCTTAGTATTCACTTTCAGTTTCGGCAAGGAAGTTTTAAATTGATGATTGTCGAGTGCATGAGATTGGATAAAATTAACTGTGCATACAATAACATCCATCACAGCAGATAATTGCATTTGTTTACCACATAAAGCCTGTTGATGGATGATGCGGTAAAGAATCATTGGTTTTACAATTCAGACTTGTTGAACAGCATTAAAGATATTGCCCACCAACCCAGTTTTGTTTCCACATATGTTCCGCCCATCTGTAGTTACACACTTCAGATTTTTCCTGTCAAGTCCAAGGCTAAATACAGTTTCCTTGACCTATGAAAATATGTCATCTCCAATGACAGTACTTTCCATAGTGTGAACAGCAGCTAATTATTCAGTAATTTGAAATTCGTTATTATCCCCACAAATAAACAAAAGCACCTTAGCAGAGTCTGTAACATCTGTTGATTCATTCTATGCTATTGAGAAACACTCAAACCTGCCAACTGTGTTTTTTACTGCAGAGAAATGTTGGTCCCAAGATTTTCCGTTTGATGAGCAATGGTATTTGCTGACCAACTTATTGCAATGAACAAAAAGCTTTGTCAGGACGTAGCTCCTCAACAGCCTTAAGATTACAAGTTTTTATCAACTGTCCATCAGTGAATGGTTTCCCTGCCTTAGCTAAAACCTAGGCTATTTGGAAACTTGCCCTTAGAGCCCTCATGCACTAGCGGCCACACCACGCGGCAATTGCTGGTGCAGCCAACGAATTGTATAGAATTATATGACACGACACACTATGCCACACAAAAAGCGTGTCGCCGCAGCCAATGAGAATACAAGCGGTGCACACCCGGCATGGAAGCCGTGTAGCCAGTGGTTTGTAAGGAATGTAATGGGTGGACACACAATACAGGCGATTACACAGCGACCAGTACATTCTGTTGGAAGTCGCTTGTTCCAGTGCGTTTTTCTGCGTGCTTATAGAATTTATTTCCTCAGTGCGTTTATTTTTATTTTTCAACAAAATTACTTTAATTCTGAACGAATATGATCCAAATAAAAAAGTATGGTAAATTTTCTTGAGGAACCTTATGAATTATTCTTACTTCAATGTAACTAGAAGTTTTCTTTTGGATGAATGCTATTTCTCATGAGTGTATCCTGTCCTCTGATTAAATCATTTAGTATATCTTACAGCTTCTCAAATAATTTTTCAGTTATTTTGGTATAGTTAAAAAACTTTTCATCATGCAACCTCAGTTCTTGATAAAAATTGTTAATCATCCCCTTTTCTTGATGACATTCCACGATAGGGTGTGCCCGAAAGCTCTTCTTTTTCTTTTCTTTATGCTTCTTTAGTAGATACCACATAGCAGCTGCTTGCTCCGCATTCATTGTGAGATTGACTGTACACACTCAATGGCCAGCAACTGTGACATGGCATCAACTTTTCTCTGTTTAGCATTTATCATGATAAATATCTCAAATCAAAACAAAGAATCATTGAAACATCACAAATACCACGCACTTAAGAGATAAACCTCAAAATAAAGTGTTGCCAACCATAGATTAGATGTTGCTGATGACTAAGTATAAAGTTTAGAGACTAGTGCTATGGTGACTAAATTGAGAACTCACATTCATTTAGTTGACTGGTAGAGTTCAGCAGAGGTACTAAAAGTAGCGTGTTGGTCCTCAGTGGCTTGGCCACTTACAGTAACTAGTTCACATCTTTATTTTAAATTTGACTATCTCAAGTGGGGAGGATATCTAGTAGTTATTATGATTTTTTTTTATTTGTTGCACAGGTTGGTCAAAAGCAACACGTGAGCCGCAGGTTGGAGATCCCTATTCTAAGGGATCAACCTCACAATAAATTGGTTTACAAGTGATAGGGACTTATTCTAAACATTATTTATTATTTATAACCCCTAAACTAAAAAATTAATAGTCTCAAATGTATTGAACTTCATATGTTGGTGTATTTTTTTTTGTGGTCTTGAGGCTGGACTGGTTCATGTCCTTCCTTATTCTTCTTAACTTTACTCTAATCTTGGAGGCAACAAGGATCTACATTTAACATTTTAGTATTATTGTGTGATCATAGTTGGTGGGCTTAGCTTTACCACCAAGTGTAGCTGGCACAGTTTAGTCGATACCATTTTATATTCTTTAAATTGAAAAATGACACCTGGACAAGGGAATCAAACCAGGGACATTTGGCTTAGTATATCAATGCTCTTTCCACTGAGCTATTGAGGAGTCATCCCATGCTCAAGGTCATTCTTTACTCATATTTTAAGGTAGTCTTTGATAGACGTGCGTAAAATCACAAGCTAAAATTAGGCAATCAAATGATGAGCTATCAGATAATGCATCCACCTTCAACTCAAGAGGTCTTTATCATGCCAATAGTAAAACAATAGTATGAATGCATATAACAAGATTAATTATTAAATAGCCAAGCTCCTATAGTTGTTAATTAGTCACAACTGTATAGACTCTGCCTTCAAATATGAGTGAAGAATTACCCTGGACATGGGACAATTCCTGGAGAACTCAGTGGTAAGTGCATCGGCGTACAAAGCCAAAGGTCCAGTGTTTGGTTCCTGTGTCCAGGAGTCATTTTTAAATTCAAAGAATATGATATTTGGATGCAGCTATAGCCATAATTAACACCTATATTAGCTTGGATGCAAAATTCTGTGAACTTTATAACATGAAGGCGTCCTGGTCTTCCACATGCTTCATAAGTGTACTAAGTGATTGATCAAGACAAGACATACACCAATGGTACAAGTCAAGGTGAGTTGCCTCTACCCATTCCTGTTTCCTACAGTCCAGTTTGTGTTTGTAACACTGGCTCTCCGGAGGTTTAGTTTGTCCATTAGCATGACTTCATGCAACATTATAACAATGAGACAATATAGATGAGTACCCTGTCATTTCCTTACATTGCTGCTGACAGGACATGTTTACTAGCATCCCCTCTTATGTGACTCTTAAAGAGGAAAACTCCTGAACATCTGGCACTTGTTGGTGTCCCAAGCTCCCACCGTGGTCTTATTCTCAAGAATCACAAAAATGTGAAACCCCCCTATCCTCTTCCCAACTCCTTACATCCTAGTTCCAAGGGCAAGAGGAGATGGCCCCTCAATATGTAATGGAGGTGGTTAGGAACTCAGACTGAGAGATTGACAAGGTTTCATCGAGGCACTGCCCAAAGATGGCCAGTAAGCACCCCACTTGGTTTTGATTGGCTTTTCATGTAGGATCGTAGTTCAAACAAGTATACCACCAAAACCAATGCAGTCGTCAAGTGACCCAACACCTGTCGAAGTATGATACTAATGACCACATCAATCAAACCTCTGTCCGTACCTGTATGCAAGATAGCGTGCTCCATGATGCCACAGCCCAGAAGTTCCACCCATTTGTCCTTGTGAAGCACCTCTAACTCCCAGGAGGGATGAGTGAATGGGAAGGTAGTGGCCACCCAGCGGTGAACCAAACCTGACATCAACATCGGATCATCTGTTGACCTCACAGCTTACAACTTTCTCGTCTACCTTGATACTATTTTTAAATCTATTTGAAAAATGGTTACAAAATAATTTGAATTTAAAATAATATATAAATCTAATACCAGGGTGAAAACCTTTCATTTCTTAATTCTAAAGTATGTATTCATTATTCTCTTACTTTATTATATTCACAGAATGTTTATTTTTTTAGTCTGAACTATAAATAAAACTTTTAGCAAGCAAGAACAAGTAAAATAGCTACACAACTTAGCGTCATTCTAGTATTCGAACAAACTGAAAAATGACACCTGGACCTGAGAATAAAACTCTGGATCTTTGGCTTAGTACACCAATATTTTAACTAATGAGCTATCCAGATATTGTCCTGTGCTCAGGGTAAATCTTCACTAATACTTGTGCTGCTTTCTTACATCTTGATTCGCTTGAAATGTAAAATGAATACGTACTAATGGCAGTATAAAGCCAAAACCAAGTCACCAGTGGCTGTGATATCTACGATAGCTCTTAGTAGACGATGATTGTACATATCCATTACAAATTCTGCCTTATAATATGACTAAAGAATGAGCCTGAGCACAATACAATCCCTAGATAACTCAGTGGTAGAGCATTGTCGCACTAAACCAAAGGTCCCGAGTTCAATACCAGTGTTCAGGTGTCATTTTTCATTCTATTCTAATATGACTCGGTTATGGCTGATCTCTGTAATTATAATCATTCATCCTCCAAGCTCCATCTATCATATATACTCAATTGTATAGCGTTACTTTCTCCCATCACTCTAGTATGAAAATGTATGTAGGACTTTGCTCTCACAAATTTATCTGGCGTAGTATATTTTGACATAAAGTCTATTGTCTACCTATTAGCGATCGCAAAATCATTTTGGATTATGGATATAATAGCCCTGCAGGAACACTTTTATATTAAACTTGAAATCATTTATATATTGTCTGGTAAATCTCTACTCAAAACCTTGAACTAGAATAAGAACACCAAGGCCAAATTACATTCAAAAGATGGATTGAGAAATTCTGAGACCCAACACCTACATAATTTTAGTCAGAGTCCAAGTTTTCCTCCTCATTCCTCCTCCTTATAAAATCTCTGGCTAGTTATAATTTATATGTTGTATTTCTCATACTAGAGAAAACATAGTAAAATGCTGGATTGTAAAAATTGTTGAAAGCCATAAGCTAATAAAGGAACTATGAACATTGGAGCACTAACAGGAAGAATGGAAGAGATCATGTATTTGATAGACGAGATAAGAGTGGATGTCCTGGGCCTAAACGAGACCAAGTGGAGAGGGAGCGGCATGAGAGAAGAAATGGCTTCAATCTACGTTGGATGGGGAATGATAAAGGGCGGAGAAACGGAGTTGGTTTTGTAGTGAAGAGAAGGGCTACAGGTGGGAGTTGTAGGGATAAACAATAGAATGATTATAATGACAAAGGAAAAAAAAGTGGAGGTGATACAAGTGTATGCCACACAAGTGGAGTAACCAGCAGAAGATAAAGTCAAATTAAGGAAGACCTAGAAAGGCATATGAGAAACGAGTGTCAGAAAGGAATGGGCAATCTGAATGCAAAAGTAGGAAAAGAAAGAGTAGGGTTTGAGGAAGATGGAAGGATGGGGAGAGAGAAAGGAAGAGAGTAGAGGACTGTTGGAGTTATGTGCAAAAAATAAAATGAAAGTGGCAAACAGCTAGTGCAAGAAGGAAACAGAAAGTAATAAAATCACTAGATACAGTTGGGATGAAGAGCCAAAGTCTGTAATGGACTACTTCACAATGGATAAATAAATGAAAAGACAGACCTTAAACATCAAGTGTGTCCTTAGATAGTGATTACAGGTTGTTAATGGTAGACTTAAAGGGGTGGAAATGTAAATAGGAGAAAGGTAGTAAGACAATAAAAAAGAATAAGGGTATGGAGGCTAAAAAATGAAGAGCAAAGAGCTGTACCTAAGAAAGGCAAAATGCTTAATACCCGAGGATGAGATGCAAAGTGTAGAGTTTGAATGGGAAAGGTTTAAGAACAGTTTGGTAGGAGCGGCAGCAGAGGTATGTGGGAGGACAAGTAATAAGAGGAAGTGAAAGTAAATAATATGGTGAAACCACAGTGTGAGAGAAGCAGTAGAGAAGAAGAATGAACCATTCAGAAGGAGTTTTAAGGATAGGAATGAGGAAACAGAGGAAGAATATAGGAAGAAGAAAAGAGTGAAGCGAATTTTAAGGGAAGCCAGAAAGGTTTGGATGCAAAAATGTAGAGAAATACTGTACCGGAACATGGAAGGAAGTAATAAGGTGTTATATAGCCAAGTAAGAAACTGGAGAAGAGAGAAAACACAAGAAGTTAGAATGATAGATGAAGAAGGAAGAATGTTGAATACAGGAGAGGAAGAAAATGAATTATGAATGAGAAATTTTGAAAAAATGTTCAACACAGAAGAGAAAAGGAATGAGAGTCAAACAGAAGAAATAGCAGAAGAGGAGGAAAGAGGTTGAGGATGCATTAAAGAGAATGAAAAAAGGGAAAACATTGGGTGTAGAAGAAATGACTGTGGAAATAACAAAAGCAGCAGGTGAAGATGGTTTTATAGGGTGCTGAGAGTGGTTTGGAAGGAGAATAAGGTACCAAAAGACTGGAAAAGGGGATTTATAATACCTATTTTCAAGAAAGGAGACAGGAAGAGGTGTACAAATTATAGGGGGATAACACTAATGTGCCACTGTACAAAAATATATGAGAAGATACTGGAAAAGAGAATAAGAAATAAAATAAAAGGAAGGTGGATAGAGGAACAGCACGGATTTAGGGAACAGAGGTCTATTATAGACTTAATTTTTGTCATACAACAGCTGATGGAAAGAAGGTATTAATATGGGAAAGACTTGGTAATGGTATTTATGGATGTGGAGAAGGCATATAATAGCATGGATAGAAATAAAGTTTGGAAAGCGACGAAGGAGGCCAAACTGGAAAGAGGCGTTGTAATGAAAGTGAAAAGCATGTATGAGGATAACAGGAGTTGTGTTATGATGTAGAGTGGGTGGACGAAGTGGTACCAAATAAAAAAATTGATTGAAACAGGAGAGTGCCCTTTCACTACTACTATTTGTAATGGTAATGGAAATGGCCATGAACAAAGTAGCAGGAAAACTCGGAGAGGAAAGAATAAAAACCATGATGTTTGCTAATGACTTGATGGTATGGAGGGAGAAGGAATAGAAAGTACAAGAACAATTACAAGAATGGAATGAGGATATGAAAGAGTGTGGGATGAAATATAGCATAGCAAGGTGTGAAGTGATGATAATAACAAGGAAGAGAGTAAGTCCTATTAAAGCTATAAGGTTGGATGGAATAGAGCTAAGAAAAGTACAAAAGGTAAAATATCTTGGAAGCGTTATTTGGGGAGAAAGATAGGAGTAAAACGATTTAATGAGAAAGGACAGCAGGGAGAGTTGTTCTATAGGTGCATATGAGAGATGCTATGGAGAAGGGACGTCCCCTTGTCACATATGCAGCAGAGACATGGACAATAAATTTAAGAGAGACTAGGAATGTGGAGGCCATGGGAATGAAGTTTGTGAAGAGTATGTTAGCTGTCACGAGGTGAAACAAGATTAGGCATGAAGTTATTCGGGGAAGAGTAAGGGTACAGAGAGTACATGAGAAAGTAAAGGAAGCAAGACTGAGATGGTATGGGCATGTAATGAGGATGGAAAAAGAGAGAATGCCGAAGAAAATGTTGGAATTGAAGTATGTAGGAAAAAGACTGCAAGGGAGGTCAAGAAAGAGATGGGAAGCGTAGATAACAGAAAGTGTTCAAGTGAGAGGAGCAGAATGTAGGAAATTAAAGGAGGAAAAGTGGTGGAAGAATAGAGGAGGATGGAGGTATTTTACTAAACTGACCCAGCCACAGGCTGGAAACAGTTGATAATAATAACGATTTCTCAAGTTTTCAAAATGAAGCTATTAAAAGTAGAGTTGGGTCGGATTCACTATTTTACAAACCCAAATTTCCAATTTGCCTTTGAATCCCAAATCTCGAATCTGAATGTGGAACACAATTATAAATCTCAGATGAAATATAAATAAAATATAATAGAAAATACAAATAGTAACTAAATGTTATTCTTTCTTATAATTCATTCATTATAACATTCATACATTCAGTTCAGTGTTATATTACTGGTCTGGCACTTTAATGTTAAGTAAATCCTATAATTATAATTGGTTCTAAACAACCAATAAGTAGTATTAAAGTTATAATACCAATTTCACTTCAAAAATTGAATATATATATTAAGGATTTGAGTATCAAATTTGAAATGTATTCGAATCATTGAATATACTTAAGGATTGTAGGGCTCCATCCTGATTAAAAATATTGCTCAGTGCTACCTTGTCCAAGCAAAGATTGAGCCAAGCACAGTAGAGTGGACTTGAGCTCGGTCTCCATTAGCTTGGTGGCCTCCAGGGTGTGCTCTTGTTGCTTGTCGTCTGTGCGCATCCCAGACTTCTCAAACACCTGTAGTGCTTCTCCATTAGGCACATGCCTAAACACCTGAAACATGACTATCATCAGTGTGTATGGCTCATTAACCTTCTTATTTTTGCATCATATCTTACTATCCATTTGAGATACTGCATCTTACAATATTTAAAGTAGCAATTAAGGAGGGAGAAGTTAGAGGAAATGTACCAAAATTTGTACAGTGTGTGTGGGAGGCAATTTAGGAAAAATCCTCCTCAGTACACCTGGCTGGAAATCAAACTCCAACCTCTTCATCAAGAGAAAACAGAACTAAATAAATCTGACACCTTAGTTTATGTGGCTACAAATAAAGGTTGTAAGAAGCTAAGTAAAGAGAGGCAAACATGTCGTTGGTTTCAAATTCACTATTGATGTGGCTCTCAACTCTTTTTTTTTGTTCACTGCAAACCATTATTTGTTGCGAGTCCTCGTGGCACATTTAATGTGCAGGATGGCAACACGTGCATGCTCATTTGAAGAGGAACTGCAGGTGTTTCATATATTCGAACATGAATTGAGCTTTCGTGCAAAAATAGACAAGATTTACATTAATTACTCCAACCCTTTGTTTGTAAAACATTTAACTATATATGTGGGAAAAAAAAGTTTTGAAAATTTTTCTCTCATTTCTTTTAAATATTAAATTAAACAACAATGATTGATTTTTTTTTTTACTCGCAATAACATTATATTGAGGGATGTTAACAGTGTCGAGATTCCTCTTCCAGCCAGCGATTTTGAGTAAGGCGCAGTGGGTAAATCCATAATAATATGGATTAGAGTAATCATTTGAAAACCAATATTTATTCATTCTCCAAACATAAGTAGTTCATCTTATGAGTGCCCTTACCAATCAAATTAAGAGTCCCAATACCAAGCTGTGGAAAGCTAATTTTTCCAGGGGATTCTGATATAAAATTGTACTATACCTTTAGCCAATAAAGTTTACATATATGGACCCCACATAAGGGTGGTTTAAGCCCCCAAGCTCCCTTATCTTTCCACACCCTTTCCCAAGACATGCTGTCCAAATAATTCAGATCAAGCTTGGAGAGGTCCTAATGAACTAGTACAATGTCTATGAGGTTATAGAACTGCACCTTTTTCATCACCACCAAACATTGGTCAATGAACTGCGGGCTTTACAACTTGGGTCCTGATATAAGTGAAGAGCAATCAAAACACTGTGCCAACTATTGAAAACATATTCAAGAATAAACTTATTATTTATTAATATAAGTTAAAATAGTATCAATATAATTACCTTTATAAAATAATAGTTTGTATTTGTAAGAATTTTAAGGACATATCATAGTCAAATAAATAATTTTTATGATTCTGAATTTTATGCACATGTGTATATAAACCAGATCTGTGCGGTCTGTACACCAAGACTTTGACTCATCTATTGTTCTACTGTCTGACTCCGACATAAATGACTAAAGTATATTAATTAGTAAAGTGTAACCACATGGCCTAAATTGGAAGGCGAGTTTGTGTAATATTGTATGTTATGAGTTGCGGATGACAAAACGAGCGTTGCAGGTTGTTTTAATTATTCAATAAATAAACTAGAAGAGCTGACCAAAAAAAGTGTTGTCAGCATTCCTTGGTGAGAAACCAGGCCAGAGGGGCCAGATAAAAGATAGGGGAGCCAACCATCATGGCTGACTAAACAACACCAAAGGCTATGAGTCTGCCCGTTTCAGGACTATGCGGGCCAGGACATCAGCACTTGTCTTGAGGGATGTCGCTCGAGCCCAGGTTACTGGGGTTGGAAAACGTGTAGAGATCACCTAGTATTCAAACAAGCTATGGGGAATTTCTAGCAACACCTCGTTTTGTCACAAGCTTCTGAGTATTCTCTAAGTTCTTTCATTCTAATATCTCTACCAACATCACATTTGTAATAGACATAGTAGTACTAATAAACCTATTCAAAATCTAAGTTTAACATCAATCACAAACCCTCACAAATATACCCCATCACCTCCCCCTTATCTTCGGCTATAGCACATCCTGACAGATTCAAAGGCCCACGTTCCCAGTGAAGAGAAATGGAAGGTGACAAATAACAAATTTACTACGGTAAAATGCTCCAATACAGATTACTTAATGGGAAGTTTCTTTGGCAGTGACTATATTTGAATAATTTTATCAATACAAATTACCGATATTGGGCCTAAAGAATTAAAATGATATATTTATCATTGTCTATAATGTGTTTGGATTTAGAAACCAGTTTTAAATTCCAAACGAGTTGGGACTATCCCCCATATTCCCTCCTGCCAATATATGAATGATTGACACATGAACTGCCTTCTTTAGTACTTCACATCCAGGCTATACACAATTAATTAAATGTTTTGAGGAATGAGGAAGAAATAATCTAGAGTAAATGGACCCACATTTGCTTGGCAGGGGAATGGGTAACAATTTAGGAGTGAGAGCTGGCCCGTGGCCAAGATTCAATTTCGGACCTTCCTGTTACCAGTAAAACCATATTAGATTGTCTTGACATTTAGTAAGCATGTCCACTGATGCTAGTCCCTCTTATGCACCCAGGGATGCCCTTAGTCCCGCTGTTTGTACTTACATCTAGTAAGCATGTCCAATGATGCTAGTCTCTCTTATGCACCCAGGGATGTCCTTAGTCCCGTTGTTTGTACTTACATCTAGTAAGCATGTCCAATGATGCTAGTCTCTCTTATGCACCCAGGGATGTCCTTAGTCCCATTGTTTGTACTTACATCTAGTAAGCATGTCCACTGATGCTAGTCCCTCTTATGCACCCAGGGATGTCCTTAGTCCCGTTGTTTGTACTTACATCTAGTAAGCATGTCCACTGATGCTAGTCCCTCTTATGCACCCAGGGATGCCCTTAGTCCCATTGTTTGTACTTACATCTAGTAAGCATGTCCACTGATGCTAGTCCCTCTTATGCACCCAGGGATGCCCTTAGTCCCGCTGTTTGTACTTACATCTAGTAAGCATGTCCACTGATGCTAGTCCCTCTTATGCACCCAGGGATGCCCTTAGTCCCGTTGTTTGTACTTACATCTCTGTAAATGTAGCTATTGTGATGGTTGACAGTTGTGTTTTGATAATCCATTTACATTTGAGTGATTGATCTCTTCTGGTACCTACTTTCATTTTTAAAAGGTTTGAGTGAACTTTTATGAAATCAGAAAATATAAAAAGCTGTAAAGGTGGATATTCAAGTAAATATTTGGATAGTTTGAAAAATAAAGGGGATGGGAGTAGCATTTGCTGTTAGCATGGGTGTAAAGGGGGTTCGTATAGGTTTGCTGACTAATCTCTGTTCTTAACTAGGGGCTTCATGTTCATATTATTATTTGGGGGAGATTTCTTGGACCACTATAGCCACCACCAGTTAAAGAGTATTTGACCCTCGAATCCCCGCTGCAACTATTCAAATACAACATCACTATTAATTTTCTCAAAATATATCATTGTTAATAAGTGTCTCTCAGTGCTAAATTAATTTTGTTTGTAAGAGTGAGTTCTGATCAATATAATGTTTGTTTAGTTAGGGGTCACCATTACACACAAAAAAAACACATAAAGTACAATATAATAAACCATTATTATTTTCACAAATAAAAGGCTTGCTATTTTTGGTTTATTTTATAAACAATGGACTATAAGGTGTTCCAGTTTGAATAGTATCCTTCATAACACAAGCTGACAGCTCATCAAGCTCTGCTCCCCCNCCCCCCCCCCCTGAGAGAGGTTAGACAAGGTGACATCTTCCAACATGAGGTGGCGAGTCATTTGTTTTTAGCAATGAATTCCTCTTAAAGGCCACACAAGTTGGAAATAGTAATGAATGTAAAAAAAAGTCCTCTTAAAGTAATGTAAAGGTTTTCAAACCTAAGTTATTGTGGTTAAAGATGTTATTAAATTCACAAGACTCCAACAAGCTACTAAGCTAAGCAATGCAGAAGACTACAAAAAAGTTATTAATACCAAAACGCTTTCAAATAGGGGAGGATTACCCCCACTATACTCTAATCCTTCAGCTTACCTCCTCCTGCGTGCAGATTCTAACAGCATCTGCCTGGTGAAAGACCGGATAGTGGCTAGTATCAATCTCGTCTCGACGGTAAACATCGCCGACGACAAGAAAATTGTTCAGGCCCATGTTGATGAGCTCAGACTGATGAGCTGTTGTGTGTCCACGCAACAAATACTTGTGATTGATGTAATAACAGTCACTTTTATCCCTGCTGGGATGAGTCGCAGGAGTGATGAGACTGTCAAAGTTCTGTTGCACACTCACCACTGGACTCAGGTTGTCATACACCGAGAAGATCGGGTTACCCATCCTTCCCACAAACTTCTTGTATAAAAAGCTGACAATGTTTTGTCTGATGAAGGATAGTGGGTGATAAGGCTGTATGTGCAAGTTCCTGCCCAGATAAGAAAGTATTTTGGGGGATATGTTTGTCCAATCATCTCGTTGAAATGTTCTCCCACAAACTGTTATTTTTCCACCAATCTCATCTTTATTTTTGACACTAGCAGAGATAAATCTTCTATAGTAGAAGAAAGTTTTAAGTGTTCTTTGATATTTACATAACATTATTGTAAATAGATTACACCAAGCAAAGAGCTAGTAGTAAAATTCACATCTGAATAAGTTAAAAATAGATAATTACTTAAATTTAATGTGACTAGCTTAAGTGTATGTTTATGCTGCAGCCTCGCTGCTGGCACATGGATGCTCACCAGGCACCTTGCTGCTCGTATGAAGCTATGATGCTCGCTTTGGAGCATTTACCCTGCAGGTGTTACCATTGCTGTAAGGTGCTGGCATGAGAGGTTGATTGTGAGTCATGTTTTGTGTTATTGGAATGTGTCTCGTGTTTGGAACAATGCTGTCATCTGATGACAGTGAAAGTGATTCATTTTTGACATAAATGTAGTTTGTGACAAGGAGAAAGAGGAGAAGATATGGAGTGCACCCTCTGAATCAAGAACCATTGCCAAGGTTACTTTCACCATTTATATAAAGAGCTCAAGAACTATCCAAAGAGGCTTTTAAGGCACTTAAGGGTGTCACAACCGACCTTTCTGTATATTTTTAATCTTACTGAACAAGAAATTGTGTGAAGGAGCATATCACAGCTCAAGTTTTGAGATGTCAGGCGATGGTCGAGGCTCAGAAAACAAACTGATTTGTTATCATCGCTATAGCAAAGATAGCAGTGGGCAGTGAGGCAAGCATCGCTGATGCAGGATAAATGCACCAATAAAGATTAATAGTTTTATTTAATCATCACCACACATTCATTTTCATAGCTCGGCGATATAGCAGCAGCGAGGATGCAGCATAAATGTACCCAATCCTAAAGTGATGCTTTAAAAAATATGGATAATATTCACTATTATATAAAAATAGGTGATAAGCCAATTTGTAGAATAAATATTAATTTTAAAAATATGTACGGCTTACTTGTAACAACTGCACCAAATACATCTTCAATGAAAGAATAACTTTTTCTATGCCTCACTATGTAAAAATGTAAAATGAACTTAACCTTAATTACTATTTAACTAATTAAATTAAATAAAAACAAATAAATTGATACCAAAATTATGTTTACATCAAATGATTTTATTAAAAGAATATAGTTACACCCGCTCCAGTGGTTGCATGGTCCAAGGCATCACACTTGCAGTAGACTAAACTTTCGATGATGAGATCAAGGTTAATCAAGGTGTATTGAGGTTTTTACCCTAAATTATTTTCCACTCTCCCTTCTTCACTTCCTCTATATATATCCTTCCTCATTCCTAAAACCCAATCGTGTAGTTAGTAAAAAAGTGTAACTAAATGGGTAGTAATACATGGTGCTAGAAAAAAATATAGGCCTATATGGTTTCAAATTTCAATTAACATATTTAACTCTTAAATGTTGCTAAAGGCTGTGAGGTTAGATTAAATTATTGATAAGTAGCTGAAATAGCCTAAGTAGTTTTGATCTGTATTTGCTCATACTGTAGTTAACACTAATTGTTTATTTGCTAAAATACTTATCAAAATCCCTGAAGTAGCATCTACACCAAGTACCTTAGTCAACAAGTCATGGTGTTTGATAAAATGAAATAACCTATATAAACAACCTAAAGACATTCACATGTAAAAGGTTCTAGGTTAAGTTAAACTCATTGGTATAGTGATAAGCAAAATTAAAATAATCTAATATTTAATTTAGAATTAAATTTTACTCTAATAATTCAAAGATTGGTACTTTATTATTATTATTATTATTATTATTTAGCCCCGCAGTTACTACCCGTTTGGGTTATACGCTTTAAGTACTAATTAAGCTATTGGATTGGGGATTAGAAAGGTTGAATTAGAGGAAGTGAACCCGCATTTGCGTGGAGGGAGAGTGGAAAAGCATTTAGGAAAAGAAAAAAACACTAGTTCACTCGACCGAGATTCGAACCTCGATCTCCCCGTCCTCAGCAGTCGAGCTCAACACAACTAGTGCGTTAGCCAACTACGCCACCGAGGCGGGTGATTGGTACTTATAGGCCTAAAAATCAAATTTAAAACTAGGTCTATAGTTAAAAACTAAATGGTTTTATATGAAATTGGGTGTTTTGCAATTAAAATTAGTACACTGAATATCACCTTTGAGGGAACTCTAGGTCTTTTAGAGAAGAGCTTTATCCCCACTCTCTCTCAGTTAGCTGTTGCCAAATCATCTCTCTTTCAGATATGTCTGAAATATGGACTGGGGTTAACAAGAGCTATTGATTGGCAACCTCAACAAACCAGTGCTGCAAAACTTGTCTTATATTTAGGGAAGATTGGCCACAAGAACACAAGAAAATGACCCCATTTCCCAATAGTATCTAACTATACAGTTACCTCAGAGATTATATCCAGTATAATCTTTACCAGAGGTTCTCAAACTGTGAGTCACGATCCTAGCGGGGGGAAGGTCACAGCAAACATTGACAAATTGTGAGTAAATTAAATATTTACTATAGAAATATTTAAATTATAATAAAATAAAAACTTTCATTCTATATTTGTTTAGCTTATTGTAGAAATAAATATCATGTGACATAATCACACAAACACAATTTTAACAATGATTAGTTGTATAGTTAAATAAGGTAAACTAATGTCTTCCATTGGTTGAAAATAGCAGTTAAAATTGGATCTAGTGTCTTAGTAAACCAAAGTTTAAACATATGCGTGGAACATTAATAATCAACAATTAGAGCCCGTTGCACAAACATAATATTGATTCTTCAAATCAGCTTGATCTTAGATCAAAAAAAGTTTGGGTTACTGGTACAATAAAGTTAGTTAATAATTAGGTAACAAAATCTTTGATCATTTGACTACAGATTTGATCAAATAATCAAGTAAAACAAAAATGGCAACACTTTAAAATGCACTGTATTATTTGGAAAATCTGATTGTGAAATAAGCTAAATCTATGCATAAGCTTGGCTATGATGTACACCCTCAATGTCTCTGGTAGTCTAGGCTGCCTGATAGTTATATATTCATTTTAACAAATTGCAATTTCAAGCACATTCCTTAAGAAAAATGTTTTAAGCAACTTTGCAGAGATATTAATAAATATATACAATAAAATGTAATCAGTCTAAGCTTAAACTCAAATTATATCTATCTATAATAAAAGAAAATATAATTACTTTCCTGTAGCTGCTTTGGATCTCAATCATTCTCTATAACAAAATTGTATGGTTAAAAAACTTTATCCAAGGATGTCATAATTGACACTACTATCTTTAAAAACAAATCAAACTCAAATAAAAATATAGAACACATACTTTACTTTAATTAATACCTTAAATAAAGATGCAAAAACTAATTCAGCCATTAAAACTTATAAGTTATGTTGGCCATCAACAAGGTAATCGGAGAATAAAACAGTTGATGGGAGAAAATTGGCTGGTTAACTTGACCAGAGATTTGATTGACAATCACGTCCTAATTGTTAATGGTGCAAGTGAGACACTGATCGGGGATCAAGTTAGATCTGATCTCTGAGCAAGCCAGTGATTATCGTTTGTGCAATCAAACCTTTGTATTTCATCAATAGCCTTCACTTTTGTGTTGCAAGTTTGAAACATTAGGTACAAGCACAATATGTATACTCCATTCACGGTAGGAATTACTCTGAAAGGTCATTTTTCCTACCAATACCATACTATATAATAGATTTCTGGTAGTGAAAAAGGACTTTCAGAAAACAATTCCTACGTTGAACAAACTTTATCAACACACAATGTCTTTAATGAGGTTTTTAGCATGACACCCATTCAAGTTATATGCCTATGTAAGAATTATATACTTCTATAATGTGTTAAGGAATAAGAAAAATTGCATTTAAAGGAAGTGTCCTTATATTTGCGTGGAGGAAGAGTGGAAAACCATTTATAAAATACCACCTTCGTTACACCTGGCAAGGATCAGACCTCAATCTCATCATCGGCAGCCATTCTATTGCGAGAGTGTTCAAGTCTTAGACCAGGCAGTCACTAGAGCGGGCTCTATAATGTTGAAATTAACTAAAACTTTACAGTGTTGTTATCTTCATTTGGTGCCATTTTCCCTAGTTTTTTATCTTTGTGATTTTAGTATTTAGTTTTTTAAACTTCTATTTTGACTTATTTGTACCTCTAACAAATTACAATGTGTTGTTTATATTACAATTAGCTAGGCTGTTTATTCATACTTATTACTAATAGTTAGTAATATAATTAATATTAATTTCCTATCGCCCGAGCTAGCGCGCAAATGGACTAAGGCATCAGTATCATATTATTTGATTGTTCAGTGATGGCAAGGCCCAGCCCAAGGTATAGATCCTTATGGATGTTGGGTTTTTTCCTAAACGACTTCACGTTCCCCTATATGCCAATGCAGATTTCAAAACCTTAAAATATTTCAAAAGTGAAAACGTTCTTAAATTATTACGTGTATTCCACTAAATTAAATCAAGGTATAAAACACTAGCTGCAATATACATAGGCCTTAAGTAAGATCACACTAAAGTAAAAGCAGGCATTTTTGCTCATTTTTAATGCACCCCAGATTACCACCCAACTTACCGCATATTTAGATTATAGGGCTAGATATGAGGGGTGAATTCAGAAGAAATGTCCCCACATTTTCATTGAAAGCGCTTTGAAAACCATATAAGAAAAAAACTCAAGGTTTTGTGATGAGAACACAAACCTTAATCTCCACTTTATCAGAAATCCAGTCAATATGAGTAACATTAGAGTGTGTGGTTACCTATAAGTGGGTTCAGGTTTGAGATTAACTGCATTGTATACAAAAGTGAGCTGTGTTTGTTTATATTTATTTTTCCACCATCTCTTACCCACTTGACCTTCTCGTCACCGGCACACCTGCGTGCCCGCCAATACAGTACAGATCTGGTTATTATGAAAGCTATAGTTGTAAGTAAATATCACTGACTATTCATATTAATTTCATTTGTTGCAGTCACAACAATATTTATTAACATTTAATCCAATCTAATTTGTAAAGGAAGTGGAATATAATCAAAAGGAATTGAAACCACATTAACATGGAATGGGGATGGGGAAATGTTAAGAAATAATTTGAAACACAACCTTCATTTTCCTGAATGATATTTTTTAAGCTCTAACTTCCTTACTAGGCAGTTTATATTTATATTCATGTATAACGCAAAGTTAATATTGAATAGTGCAGAGCACATAGTGGGCAAAAAGTTGAAACACATTCTTTCCAATTAATAGTGAATAGTGCACAACGCATAACTCTTTAACTTTGTATACATAATGCATGGACTTGAGCATGGACAGTCTTTGTATCAGCCAATGAAAATATGAGAAGTTCTAACCAATTAAACGCAATATACATAGTAAACAGAATTTAGCTTATGTATTTGAATTTTGAATGCCTTATGGCTGCCACACGTGTTTATTATTAACAAATTTTCTTTGTTTTAGCATTAATGATTATGATCACATATATGATTGGGAATAAAGTGAAAATATTACATTTATGATTCCATTGTTTAAAAGTAGGACTACCATAATAGGCTACTCACAACAGTGAAATCAGAACCAAATAAAAATCAAATTTGATTTAATAGTAAAGGCATCACTTAAATTAGGTTAGTTTCAAGTTTCAAAGGACATACGGTTAAATTAATGTTAACTTTTTAGTGAAGTAATTTTAAGGCGAGTATCCATTTGTTGTGTATCTGCCGAGCATGTGATTGTTGTATATTATACATTGATACAATACGGTGCAACACTGTCCGATTTTTTCTCGTGTCGTCACTGTGCATATCCATATTAAAACAGAGGACAGAGGATTACAATATGAATCAAATTTTAGTGTTGAATTCTAGTTCTTCTACAACTATGAACACATCTTGCCAAATAGCAACAGCCTAATACATTTTAATTCATAATTCAATTTTGAAAACAAAATAAGAAACTAAAATCATTGTGATGGTGAGTATCAGAAATTTATACAAGATGGGATGTGTAAGCAGATCAAGTTTATTGGCTTACTTAAATTTCCAGTCTTTCAGTGGATTGTACAAACCTTTCATTAGGATGCACCTAACTGATTTTGAGTTTCTGTTATCTTCAACCGAGACAAACATTTCTAAGCAAGACACTACATTTCAGAAAGCAATTTCTGTTCTTTTTGGCCACCGGTGATTCATACTCCAGTCAGCGGTACCGCTTCAAAATCTCAGAGAAAGCAATCAGCAGGATCATACCAGAAGTGTGTAGTGCTATTGTGGAACCATTGAAAGAAAACATTCAGGTAAATTAACCTATATTTATATAGCAGTTTATA
This sequence comes from Timema douglasi, assembly GCA_901482245.1. NCBI lineage: Eukaryota > Metazoa > Arthropoda > Insecta > Phasmatodea > Timematidae > Timema > Timema douglasi. The sequence continues at coordinate 22,655 of CABEEJ010001685.1, forward strand.
TTTTTTACATAGATTCTAAAAATCATCAATGTAGTAATATTTCCTGAATGAAAAAATCATCTGAATAATCGGAAGTAGTTGGGCAAGGTGGTGCCTGTGCTTGAGTCCGAGGAGGTTCTTGACCGTAGGCATTTGGGTTTTTGAAACTGGATGACTTAAAAAAACAAAGAGAGGTGACAATGTCGGTATGTAGACCTTCAAATATGTGGCCAGGAAAAGTGTTGACTCTTGTAATAGCCTTTGTCAAAACAAATAAATACATTCAAAATATCACTTTGAATGGCACATCGGCAATCATCCTATGTATGTAATTTACAAGCCATCAAATTACCAAAATGATAAATATCAAAATTATTAATGGTTTGCTGAAGCTGTTAGCATCTCAAATGTCTTAGAGAGAGATGTTGATTATCAGATGTCTTCAATTTAATCCTTTTGGAAGAACTATATGTTGGCGACTCAAAACGCCTTTTAATGGGTGATGTGCACTCTCAGAAATTTTATTACTGTAATGTCACTAGAAAGGCATTCAATTTCTCATCCTCTATGGCTTCTGCCAGGTTGCTGCTAGCAACAATGTAATGTTTATGGGCATGGGAAGAATATGTAATGGTGGTGTGTTCTTAAGCACTGAGTCATACAAGAAAATGGAGGAAGAATGTTTGAATCTTTCTGAGCCTACTCCTCTAAACCAGGGCTATATAGTAAGGGCTGTCGCAGTTCTTTGATGCTAACGCTGCCGCCTTGGTTCCGCTAGTTGGAGAGGGGAGCACTGGCGTGACGTCACCGGCCAGACACAGCGCGGCACCTTCCAAATCACCACGTGTTAATACAGTGGTATTCCAATGCGTGATGTTTAGTTATTATTTTAATATTTAGCACTGCGTCTTACTACCCGTTCGGGTTATACGCTTTAAGTACTAATTACTCTAATAGATTAGGAATTGAGAAGGTTGAATTAGAGGAAGTGAACCCGCATTTGCGTGGAGGGAGAGTGGAAAACCATTTAGGAAAAGCCACCCCCAGTTCACCCGACCGAGATTCGAACCTCGATCTCCCCGTCCTCAGCAGTTGGGCTCAACATGACAAGCGCGTTAGCCAACCACACCACCGAGGCGGGTGTGATGTTTACTCATTTCGAATTGAAATTGGCTTTCCTTAGAGAAGAAAGGCTTACTGTAAGTGTTAGACGTACTCGTTTAGCTGCTTTGGAAAGAATTGAAAATTTAAGCCCTAAAAAAACGCGTTGAAATAAATGAAATTGTTCCGCGTTATTCCGCCTTTGAAGAAGATAAAATTGTTAAGTGTGATAAATGTGTAAACTACGAACCATTGCTCGACGAAACTAAAACACTGAGGAAAACTGTAGATGCCTTAAAAATCCAGTTGAACGTATTTAATAAGGAGAAACAATTTTTTTTTTAAACATATGCTCGAAAATTTAAAAGACTTTCTAAACAAATTAGTAAGCATGTTAGTGTAACAAAATCACTAAAGCGAAAATTATGCTTAATTAAACGTAAATATGAAGAAAACTGTCGTTTAACTAACTGTTTCACAAAACTGTTAACACCCACACCACTCAAATCATTGGCCTGTAAGGGTAAAATGGTTCGATGGACAATTGAAGACATTTCACGCTCCGTTATGATAAGAGCCCTATCTCGTAAAGCGTTTGATTTTTGGAGATAAAAACTTGTATTCCCTTTGCCTTCCTCATCAACTTTATGTAAGTTGTGTGCTAAGTTTACCTGTTTTCCTGGTATTCTTAACAATGTACTGGCGCTGGTTTCAAAATGCTGTGAAGATTTACCTACAACAGATAAACGTTGTGTACTATGTTTTGATGAAATTCACATAGACAGCAGGGTTGTCTACTATGTTGGACTGGACCAAATTCTCGGCCCTCACTCCAAAGTTCAAGTTGTGCTAATTATAGGACTATCAGCTAAATGGAAACAGCCAGTGTATTTTGATTTCGACAAGACTATGAACGAATCATTGCTTTTCCTGATTATTAACGCTGTAGAGTCTTCAGAAATCAAAGTATGTGCCATTGTTTCTGATTTAGGAGGCTGTGGAACACTGTGGAAGGAGCTCAAAATAACCACAAAAAACACATATTTTATCAATCCTGCTGACTGCGATAGAAAAGTGTGGGTTTTTGCTGACATGCCTCACTACATCAAACTTTTGAGAAACCACTTTCTCGACGAAGGACTTGTTTTAGAAGATAATACAGAGATCAATGCGGATATTTTGACTGATGTTTTACAGAGGGACACAGGTGAAGTTAAACTGTGCCACAAACTTGATCCTTCTTTATATTATCATTACTATTCCAACAATAGTATATAAAGTGTTATGTATTAGTTTTGGTTTTATATGTAGGCAACTTATGCAAGGGATATTATGGTATTATTTTATTAATAAAACATGTGATCGGTTTTTGTTCTAATAAGTATTGTTATATTATGTACTTATTTTTCTGTGTTATTATTATTATTATTATTATTATTAGTATTATTAGTATTATTTTATTAATAAAACATGTGATCGGTTTTTGTTCTAATAAGTATTGTTATATTATGTACTTATTTTTCTGTGTTATTATTATTATTATTATTATTATAATTATAATATTATGAACAATATTATTAGAAGCTCTTGTAAATAAGATTAGAATAATATCAATAGAGAATAAATATATCCTTTTTTAAATTACTGTATATGTAAAATTAATAAGTTTTTCAGTGAGTTCAACATATTCGTATAGTAACTGATATATTGATAGCATGTAGGCCTACTCAAATAGTATATAACGTGTTATGTATTAGTTTTGCGTATATATGTACATGTAGGCAGCTTATGTTAGGGCTATTATAGTATTATATAATGTTGTTAATAAAAACATGTAATTTGTTTTTGTTCTAATAAGTGTTGTTATATTGTTATATTATATACTTATTTTTATGTGTTATTATTACTATTATTATATTATGAACACTATTATTAGAGGTTATTGTAAATTTCAAGAAGGTTTGGCTTGAATTAATTCTATTTACTACTTTGTATAGTGATTAATATAACTAGTTTAAGTATTATTGACAGACCAGTCTTTCTGACAAGCCTCATTCAGTCTCTCTAAAACCAGGCGTGCTAAAATAGCTCGTAACTAAACACGTCAAACTGAGCAAAGTATATTTGAGCTACAGAGATGAGTCTCATATCTAAATAAAATTCAGTCCATGGTCAACATTTCGTACACTTATACTACCCATCTATTTCAATTAGGAAAAAACTTTTCAACAGAGTGAAAATGTGTTTGCATAAAAACTTCATTATAGTTCTTTCATTAGAAAACAATTTTTTAAAAGCAAACCAATTGGGATATGGGAATTTTAATAATTTCCTCGTGTCTTAAAAGGTTTTTATAACAAATTCTGAAAAAATGACTGTGATTGTTCAAGTAGTTTACGAGAAAATGTGAGTTATGTCTTGGAACTTTCGAGCGATCTTTGTGTGTCATTCAAGCTCTATCAGGCCGGTGACGTCACGTCTTGAATGAGAGAGGACCACCTCCAGAGCCGTAGTGAGACAGCCCTTACTATATAGCCCTGCTCTAAACGGGAGAGAAGAAAAGTTACCATTTTGTATTGTTGGAGATAAAGCTTTTTATATGGCAGAAAATGTAATTAAAGTGTATCCTGGTTTATTAGGTGAAAGGGTTAAAACAAATAACTTTTAACTATTGGTATAGGTAGGCTTTGTAGGGTATTAGAGAATGTCTTCAGCATAGTCTCCTCAGTTTTCTGTGTGCTAGTGAAACCAATGGTGCTCTAGAACCAAAAAAGGTTTCACTTATAGCAATGACAGTGTTGCTCTGCTACTTAAATTCTTGTGCCAAAGACTTCATTCAACTGATCTTTACACATTTGATTCCGAAGAACAGCTGTCATGATAAATGTGAGTTGGAAAGGAACAACTGATGAGATGAGTTCATTACTTCGCTTGAGAAAGGTTGCATGTAGAACAAAGTTTAGATTGTCAAATACAGTAAGAATTAGTTGACTATTTTTCAAAAGAAAGGAAAATAGTATGGCAAAAGGATTACACATTGCACATGTGATTTGCGTTTTCTTTTTTCAAGCTAAATTGCAATGATTAAAATTTTAATTTAAACTTTGCTTTTTAAACTTAGCTACTAACTTACACAATTGATTCTTCTAGTTTAATTTTTTTCTTAGCTGTGTCTTACTATTTATTCAGGTTATACACATTATTCTAATGGAGAGGCATTTTAAAGGTAATCTAGGTACCAACCCACATTAGCATGGAATTGGGAAACTATTTAGGAACAACTTTTCTCGGTTTACCTGACAAGGATTCAAACCCAGATCTCTTCTTTAGCAGGGCAATCTAACACGAGAATAATACCTTTGACCAGTGGTTCTCAATTGGTGGTCCGTGTAACCCAAACAGAGTTCATGGCACCATTCCCTTAACAAAATATAGAATTTTATTCCACACATTCAAACATATTTATTCAAAACTACAACAATAAAATACAAATTTTCTTTACTTTTTGCTCATGCATTTTTTTTTCTCGTTTTACTTTCTGTTCAACACAAATGAGCCGGCGTACATTGATTTAGGTGGCTAGGCTCTTCCTTCCCCATCCCCTCCCGTTTCTTCGACGGTGACATCATGTGTGAGAACGGTATTGCTCATCTAGGTGAGCTCTCCCTCCTCCTTGCCTTCAGCTGGATAAGGGTATTTGTGAATGTGGGGAATTCCAGGCCTCCACCGTGGTTTGGATTTCACGTTAAACTGTAAGTCCTCCATTTCATCTCACAATCACCTTACCATTACACATTAGCGTAAGTGTGTATAACCCGAACGGGTAGTAAGATGCGGTGCTAATAATAATAATAAGGGTATGCCACGCTTACATCCAATTGATTGACAGAAGCTAAAGCTGACCTTGCCATTATATTTATTGGCTGGTGGTGTACAAGTTTCCAATATCAATCCCCCCCCCCCGACAAGCAGTGATTTGAGATTTGTGGAAACCGTCTGAAGTTTTTAAAACTTGTCCAATCTAAGCATATAAGGAGGGTGATTTTAACCGACAGAAGTAGTATAACCAGTAAAAAATGAAAACGTGGTTTAAGACAGGATCTTTGGAAAGATGAAGAAGTGGTACAGAGGAGGAAACAAAAGACTCTCAGGTGGTGTCATCTGTTAGTACCTATTGTTAATTATGAGGTTAGTTCTTTTAGGCTTAGTGTCAGCCAGTGCATCTATTAGTGTTTTATCTCAATCAAGGGGTTCGCAGTACTTAGCTAATTGGGAACCACTGCCTTAGATAATTCGGCCAGTGAAGCGGATTAATTAAATTAAATTGGCCATTATTATATTAAAGAATATAAGATGCCATACTCTATGTATGGCTTGCTTCTGTCACATATAAACTCATACTATCAAAGGCAAACCATGAACTTTCGTAAACTTTGTGTGGCCTACACCTAGAACTATTTTTAAAATGAGTCATATCTAATCCATTTTTGTGGAAATTTTCTAGAATAAAATAACAACAAAAAAAGTTTTTCAACTTATTCAAAGACGTTCTGTATGTACATACCTTTTTTAGTGCCAGTGATCTTTGCAATTTTCATTTCCTTCCTCCAAAGAGCTGCCAAAAGCTATTCCACTTTCTCTTTGTACTCATTTACCAACGTTCACATTTATCCTTTGCAATGTCTTCCCAAACATCTTTTTTTCACACTTTATAATCCAAATGTTTTGACCCCAAATTAAGTCAAATTTATGGTATGTTTCTATGAACCCTATGGTCTCCTTACTCCACCTCATTAGTGCAAAGAAATTATAGCAATAAAGTAAAAAAAATATTACTAACAAAAACAAAATCCCTACAAAAGGTTTTCACTGGACGTCCTCGACAGGAATAAATGTGTTATGCAGTAAAATTGCTGCTCATCCATGTTTCAGCCTAGTGTTTTATAATTCTTTTTGTGCGACAACGGAAAACCTACACATGGCCGATCGGGCCAATGCATATCTTTGTATCCTATTTTGACACACATCAATGGAATATTTTCCCATTCACACTTATACATACCACAGTGGCACAATACCTGGCTACATAACAAAAGGACACCTGGCTTTAAAGAACTTATCTGGTATTGTAAAGAAGTTTGGACATTTTCTATAAATAAAATACATCTATTTAGATAAGACTTCAACATTTCATTGAGAACTGGTGCTTTAGCTTATGAGCTGTTTAGTTTTCACTATGCTCTATTTATTATTATCTCTGTATTATGGATGGAAATAAACTCGACCTTAACAGCCCATTAAGTATGAAGGTCTGACGCCTCAATATTATTAATGTCAAAAGAGCGAGAAGGGTAAATATTGATGGAAATGTAAAAGCATATTTGAGAGAATCTGCCAGACTATTAAGAAAAACCTTCACTGAATAAAAGGCTGGAATTTGGATCTCGGATAATCTTAAAGCTTGATTTATATTACTGACTTCTGGTGTGGGTACTCTACTGTAAACTTAATTATTTGTTTCAATTAGCTATAATATTAAAAGTAAACATGTGTATAAAATAGAATTTAACTTCTCTTTATATATATTCTAAAAGATATTTATCCACCCCACTTTGTACGAAATGTACTGAGAGGATGAGGTTTTAGGCTTATTAACACAGATCAATTTACTCACGAACTATTAATTAAGAGTTGCATGGATCAAAATTCGAATAACAAGTTGGCTACAAATAGAGTAATGTGGATGTGATCTATGTTGTTACAAGGCCACCAATTTTATAAATAAAAGGTCTATTTTATTTAAAGTCCCCGTCTTATGTCATGGAAAGCTCACCTATATTAGATAGGTTACATTGCTAGAGCCTCACAACCAAGTTTGGTTTCTTGTGTTTATATTTAGATAGAACGAAAACCAATAAAAATAAACCGTAAGACACAATAATACTAACGTTCAAATATACTATTGAAAATTAAATGTAACGGTTGACAGATTTTATAATGTTTTTTTGTGTGTTTTGGATGAATATTAGATACTTGTTTAATATCTATGAATCTATTATAGATACCTAGTCCCCTTTTTGTAGGAATTCACTACTCAATGTTAAGTCTGATTAAGTTAATTATATGCTTTCTAATATCACATCATAAAGCTCAATTAATATAGGCATTAACCCAGTGAATCAGACAGCCTGCTAGGTAACTCTTAAATTATTTGTATTAATTAAATAGGGTTATTTATGATAGGCATAATTAATTGTTCATTATAGCATGCTGTCTCAACTGCATGCTCAATGTTTTTGTATAATATTGTATATTCAGAGAATTTACCACGACACCCATCGATGGGTAACTTCAATTGTATGTAACTTATTATATCAGTAATAAAATATTGTATGCCTTGTACTTGTTCTTTCAATCATAGCACCCCCTTAGTAGAAGTGTGTGTCAGTATTTTTTTATTTTTTTTTCCACTTTTGAGGACCGCTCCAAATACGTTCTAGGGTATCCAATTTCCAAACCTAGCTAGGAGGAAGAAAAATTTATAAAAAAATATTCTAGTGCATCCAATTTTTAAACATTAACTGGGAGGAAACAAATTCCTAAAATAAATAAATAAATTTTTATATCTTCCCTTCCCCCACCACACAAATTAGAATCAACCCCCACTTTTTAAAATAATTTTCTTATTTCTCAGAAGTCATAACATCATGCCATTGACTTACAATTTTGAATTCTCCCAAAATCAAATTTTCCCTACGCCCATGAGAATAAGATTACTTACTACCTTTCAGGGTAAACGGAGTGTACATGAAAAATAGAGAAAACTCGTAAAAGTGAATTAATTGGGTGTAACATGAAACGTCAAGGAGATGTAAGATAAATTAGAAAATGTCATTGAATTGAAAAAAAAATCAAATATTTGTAAATATGAAGTAAAGAGTATTACCAAGTTTAAACTATTAGTTTTATGGACTTAAAAATTTAATCATTGTTTACCCTGAATAATATATTTAAAAATGAATAAACACCAGAATTTAGGGCCAATGTTAAATCTCCCAAGTGTTGTAAGCACTCCATTTACAGTATTCTTATTGTAATTTGTAGATAACCCTGGCATTCTGTAGGAGCCGTAGCACATACATAAATGTAAAACATATTTCTTTGGTTGTGTACACTGAACACAATTTTTTAAAAAAACTCTAAATATCATCTAGAGGCATCTAATTTTCAAAACTTTGTTAGGGGAAGATAGCCTTAAATAGCTTCTGGTAATAAGTGCAAAAGACTTACAGATGAGGAACACTTTAAGTAGCTTTTAGAAAATGCAAAATTTAAAAAAATCTTCTGGTTGAGAACTACTCCAAATAACTTCTAGAAGAGTATAATTTTTATCAATTTTACCAAGTAAGCTTTTGAGGGCAACCAAGTTTCGGAAAATTTTCGGAAGGTGGCTTCCGATTCCCCTTTTAGTTTGGGAACCAGGACGTTTAAAATTCCATTATTTTTCACTAACTACCCTTAATACACAAATACCACTTGATAATAATAAAAATATATATAGGGCCTACGTACCTATAATTTTTAATTGTTGACAAAAAAAGTTACCACTTACTTCCCCACACAAGTTTCTACTATGTTGTTACTATTCATAATGACAGAGAAAGAAATACAAAAATGTATTATATGTGAAAAATAAACCTCGTTCAAATAGCTTCAAATGTCACCTACGGTTTAAAATTTTATCATGCTAAAACCTTCAGACTCCTTCTCAGTTGAGTCCTCCCCACTTTCAAATATCTTGCGGAGCCCCAAGATAAAATTGCCAGGTGAATGGCAAATTCATTTGAAAATAATTTCTTTATTACATTCCTGTGTTGGCAAAGATAATTTTAGGCTGAAAGTAAATATCGAGCTATAAATACATTTGAGTGTTATAGCCTGCAAGATTATAATTAAAATCACCATATTTTAGCAAAAAAAAATAGCTTTATGTTTGTTTTGGAATTTGATAAGGAAACCATTCAATGTGGAATAGTAAAAATATAAAATAACATTCAATTATAGAATTTTTCGGCCAATTGAACAGCCGTAAACAAAATTCCCAGTCTTACTATTTGTGTTGTTGTCTATCTATCCAATGACTAAAATAACATTTTAACCAGGCTCAATGTAAGATACCCATGATCTACTGCACGAGGTAAAATTTAAATTTAAATATGGTAGGGTAAAACTGTTTGCAGCCCACCTCTCTAGTTTGTATACTCTTGCTGCATTGACGTTCTTCTGTAAGTAAGTAAATGTAGTCTTCACACAGTTCTCGCCGTCACCGACAAGGTCTGAATGGCTGAATGATGCCAGGGTGTAGAACAAATATGTACGATGAAACTCTAAGCTGCATTTATGAGAGTTGAGGTGCGGCACTGGCGCTACGGCCTGTGGGGATTCAGGGACGCGTCCTTTCCAGTATGTTACTAAATGTGTAACCAAGGAAGAGGGTACATTGAAATGAAAAAAAAAAAACACTATCCCATCTACGATATATTTTTTTGACAAATCAATAAAAATATTGAGAATTTCTTATTAGTGTACTGAATACAGTAGGCCTACCAGCATTGTATTTTACGAAAATATTCCTGCGCCAGGATATAGCCAAGGTCCAAGAAGGGAGGAGGACCATTTTAAGATGAGTTTGTGATTTAATTAAAATTATAGACTTATTAGGTTCATGCTTTTAAATAAAAGTTGGATAGAACAAGAATTAATTATATAAAATAAGCCTACACTTTAAATATCCTTAAAGCTATGAACAAAAATGTACTTTCACTGACTACATACATTGGCGATACTCACTTTTTAGAGTTCAATGTGATGATTTTAACACTAATTGCAATGCAACTGACATAAATTCTGGTGATTGCATCATCTTAGAGTATCTAAAAATTGATACATTGACAGAGTATGGGAAGAGCAAATTATTTAGTAAAAATAATACTGTAAAGTGGTAGTGTTTTAGGCCCTAAGCTCTCAATCATTTCTTGTATAAAATTATATTAGTTTGCCATTGTTTACATATTAATATACTAATGATACTGAGAGTACTAAACCTATAAATACATTTTGTTTTTCCATTCATCTAGGCCTAATTTAATTCTGTTTATTACTATCAAATGGTTAATTATAAGAAAGTATGGGGTTTTATGGTAATTATAAGTTATGTAAATCATAACCAAAGTTGTATGCAATATATGTTTTAAATTTCAATTCAATAACTTCATTTTCAGGCCTTTAAACTTTTAATCTGATAGTTTTTCATTATTTAAAGTCTTTGTTGGAATATTAGTCATCCAAATTTATTACTTTTACTTTTCATTTTAAGCATCGTGCAATGTAAGTTATTAATCGCTGAACCCGGAAGCTGGGAAATGCACCTGTTGCTTGCACGTGTGGTCTTTCAAGGGAGGGTTTTTTTTGGCGCGGACTCTTAGCCCATTAGTGCCTCTGGCTTAGCGTCTGTTTTTTATCTTATGTGGAAGGAAATCATCAGACGCGACAGAGACGCGACAGAGACACTGGCCGGTTAGCACTCAAACAGAGAAGACCGCTATTCACTACTTATTTTTTTCGTAACGTGTAGAGATAGTTCCGAGATGGGGGAAAGGAGAGGTAGACCAGGTGGCTAGATAATTATCCTTATCAATGTTGTAACTAATTCGGTTATCTAAATTAAGCATCCGTGGTGACAACATGTAAATTATTTGTTAAAATAAAACTTCAAATTCGATGTCGCTAAATAGTATCTCTTTAATCGACTGTGTCCCTCTACCCCCCACCATTATCTATATAACCCCGAGATGCTCTACTGAAAACAACTGACTGCCGTGGACGACACCGTAAGAAGAAGATGATGTGAGGCTGATTATCACAACACCTGATGATAGAAGGGGTGACTGGTTACAAAAATGGCAACAACGTGGGGCTAGTAATCAACACTGATGACCAGCCGCCGACTGGTTACAATACCTTATTTTGTGATGGTAAGAACAATAGATTTAACCGCTTTGGTGGCCACGTGGTCTGACGTGCTACTCTTGTGTTGGATTAGACTGCCAAATACGGAGCAATTGGAATTCGATACCAATCGGGTGTACTGATGGTGGTTTTTCTAAAGGGTTTTAAAATCTCCCTCTACACAAATTCGGGTAAGTTTCCTACCGATTATACCTATCTAATATCAAAACCCATTAGTGTAGTTAGTACATACGCGTATAAACCAAATGTGTAGTAAAACGTGGTGCTAAAAAAAAAGAGTTAGGAAGGTAAGGGAAGATATTACTTTATCCTTCCAATAATCATAAGGTGGTGACCCCCGAGTGGTTGAAGGATGAAATGAAGTTGAAGTTGTGCTTGAATAAAGATGTGGGACTAAACCAAAGCACTCCAAGAAGACAGTTTCTTAAACCACCACTCAGTGTCATGGTTTCAATATTCAGATCAATTATCAAATGCCGATTCTGATGGGGTGGGGATCGAAACCAGAAGTTTAAGATATTTCTTTAATCTGTGTGTGCAAAAGAATTTTAGTCACATATTATAAATTGTTGGCAAATTGCAAAAAACTGTTCATATTTGTATGATGATATTTTTGGAAGGAAATAACCAATTAATGTTGTGCAATAGTGCTATCTGGAAGAAAATACTGCTCGAAAAATCACAGGTAAAATTAAAAATAAAGGGGACTGGCACAACCTGCCAACCGCTTTAAAACAACTGTATCTAGCAAGACGTTTGTTTCCCTTCTCTCACCTTACCTGCTCTCGCTGGGTCTCCTTACCGCACTCAAAGCTCCACGTGAACGGTTAGGAATCGGAGATGCAAGAGGGCGTCCGTCACCAGACGGATTCAAAATTACAAAAAATTGTCTTTCGTTTTAGCAGATTTTCAGCGGTAGCTATATAATATTAATAAACCCCTTTGTTGAGAAGTTGGTAATCTAGGTTCATATGTATCTTTATCCATGTTTCCAGATATACTATTTTTGGAAAATTATGCTGAAAACACCCTCTTTGACAAAATTTTAAGGGAAAAACAATTAATAAAATATATATTTTAACACATAGAATCTATTAATACTCCTTTATTTTCTTGGAGAAAATATATTAAATTTATATATCATGTTTACGACTAGGTATAACCCTAAAGCAATGCTCAAAAATACGTCACTTTATGGCCTTATATAAGACTTATAACTATTAACAAACAATGGAAGAATGGATGCCTTGCTCTGCTTCATATGCTTAAACAACGCACATACACTTTTCGGCTTCGTCTGCTTGGGGCATCCTTTAGTTGACTGAGTTCATTGAGTTATTCAAAAGCTTCTTTTATATAGTTTGTGAAGGCCGTGGTCATTGATAAAGGAATGGGTAATAGAGTGGTCACCACTCACTCCGCCGCCCAGTCAGTTATCAGAATGTATTAATAAACCAAGATGAAAGAACCGCTTTGAATTATGATCAGCTAAAAGAGATTGAATGCTAGAGTTGCTTCTTGCTTGCCATGCAAAAAATGAGTGAGAATTAAGAAATAGTATCATTTATTCCTCCTCCACAGTCCACTTTAGTAAAAATGCAATCCTGGCAAGAGTGACGATAACAAAAAAATGTTTCTTTTGATACCGATCCTATACCGGAGTGTGAGTACTGATATAAGTAAAAGTATCGAGTAAAAAACTAGTATCGAAAGTAAAATATCGATACTTTTTTTCACCTACCTAATCAGAAGCGAACCGGATATGAGTGTTACTGGCAGATTGAAGTAACTGTCAGAGATAAAATTATAATAACTGGTAACTGTCTTCAGTGCCACTAAAGAAAATACATATAAATTTCAACGCCATGTCTTACTACCCGTTAATCTTATATGCCTATGTCTTAATTTTGCTATTGGTTTTTAAGGATTAATAAGACTATATTTAAAGGACGTGTACCTACATTTGCATGCAGGGAGAGTGGAAAACAATTTTAGAAAATACTCCTTCAGTACATCCGACTGAGATCCGAACCTCGATCTCCCCATCATCATCAGTCTAGTCTACTGCGAGAGTATTACGTTAGACTCTGGGGCCACCGAAGCGGTTTATATTTTTATATAATATTTGTCCACATTTTAATGAATATGGTTAATATGAATTCTATAATAATATATAACACACATTCGTTTTCATTAGTAAATACCTATGTCAAATATATATATTGGTTTTGTCACAATCTTTGAGTTTTTAATACCATTGTCTTTATAGGATGACAAGTGTTTGACGGTTTCTTAGTAAATGTATTATTTTGTTAATTTCCCAGTTATATAATATAAATTTAATATTTACCATACATAACTTAAATGAGCCAAATCAAACATAATTATAAATAAGGATAATTTACTAATTTAAATAGAAATGTTTGGTGGCAAAAAATAAACTAATTTAGTAAGTCTAATATGGATGTGTAGACCTTTCGTAATTAAACTTAATTTAGTTTGGAAATTAATCGACAAGGCCGCGTGTATCTGTTATAGACATTTAAAATTGAACTGGCAAATAATCTGTATATCCATGAGTTGTCATCATGGCCGTCGCAGCAGATTTGCATGATGACTTCATTCTGTAAATATTTATTATTACATTGTCATTTTATTATTTACTTGATTTAATTTTAATGATGGTTTGGTACCATTAGTTATTCATGTATTGAAACTTTTTTTTAAGGTATGTAACGCCAGAGAAATTCTATATCGAGGCAGTCACAGGAAATGAACTACTTGTTATTGACAGGGTGAGCCAAGAAATTTCTCTTCAAGGTAGGAATGATTAATATGTGAAAAAAAATTGTTTTCAAAATATAATGCATCCTGTAGTTATGACCTGACTTAAAAAAAAAATTAATTCTTGACCTAGATTTTTTTAAAATTATTTCAGGGTCGTAATGTAACTTTGACAGAGTAACATGTTTGAAATAAATTCAAACCAAAGAATACTTTAAATCAATATAAACATAAATTTATAACATTAAATTGTTTTTTAATATAAAAAATATTTTACTCACTTGTAGGCAAACCTACAAGGTAGGTATTTGTTCAAGGTATCATCTGTTAGATCAAAATGATAAATATCTTAGGGGCCTATAGGTTTGAATGTTTAAAGCCCCATCTAGAGCCTCTTTATTCATAAGGTGCCTTGTTCTCCATAAGAAATCGATTCCACACTACAGATTGCACTGTCAATAATACTTATCCTTAAATCCTGAGTCCTTATCACTCTGTCAAAGTTGATTTAAGTTTGACTTTATAAGGATTATCAATCACAGCAAATTAAGTATGCGTGCTTTGAAATGAAAGTACCAATGGCATTTTCATAGCAACTAAGCTAACTAGCTCATATTTTAAATACGAGGCATGTTTTAAAGTAAGTGCCGTTTTGAAATTAAATACACAAGTGTACTTTGTTTTATCACTTTTATTTTTACATGAAAGCCTGTACTTTAATCTACTTTTAACATAATTTTCACCAATATTAAAGCATTGTTGTATCGTACAACCAGCTTTTGAATTCCACCCTCATAGAAATCTGCCGCCTGATTTGATAACCACTGCAACATGGCCATTTTGAGGTCATCATCATTGTCGTGGTGCTGACCACCAAGATGCTTTTTTAAATGCAGGAACAAGTGGTAGTCACTAGGTGATAGATCGGGACTGTACAAAGGGTGGTCAAGTTGTTTCCAGCCAAATGATGCAATGAGATCTTGGGTATGACTAGCCACATGTGGATGGGCATTGTAATGAAGCAAGACAATCTATTGCATGGCACAGTTTAGTTAAGGTCTCACAATAGATCTCAGAATTTATTGTGTCACCACGAGGCAAAAAAATCCACAAGCAACACCCCATTCCTATCCCAAAACACAGTATACATAATTTTTCGAGCTAAAATTGTTTGCTTGAACTTCACTTTCTTAAGTGATGTAGAATGCCTTCATTCCATGGATGGTTGTTTTGATTCCGGCATAACATGAACCACCCATGTTTCATCACCTGTGACAATTTGGCTTAAAAAATCATCACCAAAATCACTGTATTGCTCAAGGAAAGTCAACACACTGGCTAAATGTTTGGATTTGTGCACCTCAGTCAACATTTTCGGTACGCAGCGTGAGCACAAATTACGAAAATTTAAGTGTTCTGTCACAATTCCATAAAAAACACTTCTTGAATCTTGAGGAAACTCATTAGATAAAGATGAAATCGTAAAGCGTCTGCTCTCTCACACTTTTCCATCAACTTTCTGCACCACATTTTCAGTAATGACAAAAAGGTCGCCCACTTCATTCCTCATCATGCATTTGTGTGGCCATCTTTAAATGCTCTAACCCATGTTCTTACCATTCCTTCACTCATAATGTTTTCTACATACACTTCACCGATATGCTGATGAATTTCAGCCGCTTTCACATCTTTTGCATGAAGAAAACAAATAACAGAGTGGATTTCACAGTCGGCGGGATTTTCAATTGACTGAGCCATTTTAAATACTCTCAAACAGATGCAAACACGGTCAAATACTTCCGTAATGGCGTTTGTGGCTAGCTAACAGATGGAGGTACTTAATGCGCATGCGCGGAACAGCAGCCGCAGCAGCTGAATTTCAAAATGGTACATACTTAAAAAACACGCCTCGTATATTATCTGTGACTGCACTTAAGCTTCCTTTAAAATGTAGCCTATCCTGTATGTTTTATCAAAATATGTTGTGTAGATACTTTTGTTAGTAATTGTTTGGCTGGGATATTTTTTGCTTGCGTCTAGCTCTATAAAATTTTCTTTCGTAAAGCTTAGTTGGACATTGTATCCAACTTTTCCATTAATTGGCACGGTCACGTGATTATGGATGTATGCACACAGACTGTGTGAACATAATTTCTATTTCGAAGGATGCAAAGTTTACGAACTTTGTAGATGGGGCTTTATCAAGTTCTGCATAGAAACTAAATTAGACATACCAAAATTTTGATTGGTGTGTACGTAATGTCAACCCAAATACTAGGACAAAATCACCACCTATATCTTGAAGACTAAATATTATATATAAGTTATTTTATGTTTAAAGAATTATTATAATCACTTTTGTTTGCACACCATACAATAATAAAAGGCTTTAACAACAATAAACCACATTTATTAATAGACTATATTTATTACAACACAAGTATGTACCAATACTTCAAATTGTGACCAAATTGTAGGTCGTGTCAACAGGTTTTTTTCTCAGCACCGCGTCTTACTACTCGTTTGGTTTATACGTCTATGAACTAATTACACTAGTGGTTTGGGGATTATAAAGGTTTAATTGAGAGGAAGTACACCCGCATTTGTGTGGAAGGAGGATGGGAAAACATTATAGGAAAAACCACCCTCAGTGCACCCAACACCCAACAGCGATCCAAACCCCATTCGCTCTATCTTTGGCACTCTAGTCTACTATGAGAGTAGCGTGTTAGACCACGCGGCCACTGAAGTAGGTTATGTCAGTGTTCTCCCCAGGAAATTTGTCAACCGGTGCTTTATGAAATAACCAGGTGGAGTCATTATAATACTCCACAATATTCTACAATTTTAGCCGGTAAAATTAGCTAACAGATGTTGGACCCCTAATTTTGAAACTTGTGAGAAAACTCTCTTGCAAACAAACTCTCAAATCATGATCCTGCAAACAGCGGGCTGTACCAAAACAGATCAAATTTTGAAATGTTTCTATTGCCATGCAAGTTGGTGTGGCATTGTTTTGCTGGTGACTCAGTTTTCAATCTGACATTGTTCCAAAGGATGGAATACAAACACACCATTGTACAAGATACATAAACGATAGTAAAACTATTATTGTATTGAGTACACCATGTAAAACTATTTGTTTGGTTTTATTAGGAAATTATCTTTTATTTGTTTGCTATTAGGTTTATTATTTCAAAGTTTCCACAGATTATATAAGTATTAGTTAAAGGTCTTCCTCTTTCATTTGGCAGTGTTCTTGTCTGTGACATTGAAGGCCCAGCTTGACTTTAATATCTTAATTTTGTGTATGGGAGTAGTTAAGCCAAACTTAAATACACTTTGAATGACTTCAACCAAATAGATTAAAACTCTAGTAGTCCTAAATTCTGGATAATATGATCAGGGGGCCAATTATTGAGATTCCTTTCCCCCTTTCTTGAGTTAGCCAAAAAAAAGTGCCCCATCAAGCTTGGCAATGGCTCTCAATGTTCGGTGACTATTCAGAGATTCACTCAATGTTGAGGAACTAAACAATTAAATCTTAGAATGAATTTTTTTTTCGACTCACTGTGGCTTTTCCAATTATAAACTTCTTGGCTGGTTTAATCACAATTTTACAAGTACCATAACATTTTAAAACTTCCATTTTTGTTGCACTGCTATAAGTTTTTGAAAGCCTTTAATTTTTTTAAATTGGCCAGTAGATGATCACTTCAAACATCTGCTAAAGGTATCTACTTAAAAAAATCCAGAAGAGTGCCATTTCAAATAGCTTCTAAGCAGATCCAATTTTCATACTATTGTTGAGCGAGGATCACTTCAAATAGATTTTAAAGGCATATAATTTTCGAGAAAAATTCAGGCAAGGGGCAATCTAAATAAGTTA
Source organism: Timema douglasi (assembly GCA_901482245.1). NCBI lineage: Eukaryota > Metazoa > Arthropoda > Insecta > Phasmatodea > Timematidae > Timema > Timema douglasi. The sequence continues at coordinate 40,437 of CABEEJ010001685.1, forward strand.
TGGAAACAACCAAATTTAAAAAGATTTCAGGGGGAAGACCCCTTCAAATAGCTTTTAGGAAATCTGAAATAAAAAAAAAAAAACTCTGGGTGAGGACTTTATTGCCTCTTTTGCAATAAATTATATGTATTTCACACCTTCTGATATTCTCAAAATTAAAGCTGAAAAACTTGCATCAAACTACAAATAGCTTCTAAGGGTTTTCAATTATTTTTTTTAATGTGACAGGTAGAGGACCACTCTAAATAGTTTCTAGAGGTATTGAATTTGAAAAATTTTCTGGGATCTGTGCAAATAGATTATAGATGCAAATTATTTTTTTATATCAGGCAATGCCAACTCAAAATAGCTTTTAAACATACCAATTTAAAAAAAAGTCTAAGGTGCGTATAATTCCAAATAGCATCAGAATATATACATAGAATATTTTTTTAAAACTGCTAGAGAAGACCACTTTAAAATCTTCTATAGGCATCTAGTTGTCGAAAAAAAATAAGGCAAGATCATTCTAAATTATTTCAAGGGGCATCCAAATTTCAAATATTTCTAGGGGAAGAGAACTTTAAATAGAATTTAAAGGGATCCGATTTTTTTTTTAAATTCAATATGAGAACTACCCAACTTAGATTCTAAAGGCATCTAATTTTTTAAAATTTCATGAAGGAGGACCACTCCAAATAACTTATAAAAGCATTTAAATTTCAAAAAACTTCTGGAGAAGACTACTAATAAAAACAATTCCATATTCAAAAATTGTGAGGAAGATTACTCCAAATAGCTTTTAGGGACATCCAATTTTCAAACATTGATCGGGAAGGCAGGGGAGTCGAAGCCCCCCAAAAAATTAGTTTTTTTTTGCTTTCCTTCCTAACCCCCTACACACATAAGGGTCCTTCACTGCTCAGGATCATCAACTAATTTTAACATTCTCAATTGAATATCTAGACTGCTTTGAACATTTATAGAGCTCACTGTTTGACAATTACTTTTCATAAATAAAGAAAAATGAAATTCATGTAAATTCCTTATTTCAAGGTACTGTCAAACGATTAAAAAAAGTTACAACCGAAGATAATATGTTTAAATTTGACATTGACATATCTGATTTCAGTTTTATCAAGTTTTGAGAAATAATTTTTTTTTAATATGCCCATTCTGGTACACTTTCTAACAACCTTGCACTTTCAGGACTGGTTTCAGACCATTGGTGTGGAAGATGGATTTTCGCAATTTAACAAGGTTACCAAAGACAAGACCCGCTTGTGAATGAGCTTTTTGTAAACTAATTCAGGCCAAGATTAAATTATTATTATTATTTAGCACCACGTCTTACTACCTGTTCGGGTTATACACTTTAAGTACTAATTACGCTAATGGATTGGAAATTGGGAAGGTTGAATGAGAGGAAGTGAACCCGCATTTGCGTGAAGAGGGAGTGGAAAACCATTTAGGAAAAACCACCCCCAGTTCACCCGACCAAGATTCGAACATCGATCTCCCCGTCCTTAGTGGTTCAGCTCAACATGACTAGCGCGTTAGCCAACTACGCTACCGAGGCGGGTAAGAATAAATTACAATTATTCAGGATCATTTGGATAAGTTATTGCTTCGATATATTTAACAATTTGGAAGTTATTATTATTATTATTATTATTATTATTATTAGCACTACGTCTTACTACCTGTTCGGGCTATACACACTTACGCTAATGTGTAATGATAGGGTGATTGTGAGATGAAATGAAGTACCTACAGTTTAACGTGGAATCCGAACCACGGTAGAGGCCTGGCATTCCCCACATTCACAAGATGTCTTGTCAGAGGTGAAGGAAGGGTTTGGTAATCAGATAAATCTGTGCCGGGACCGAGGATTGAACCCCGGCCGCCAGCATAGAAGTCTGACACCTTACCCCTAGACCGGCAGGTCACCAATTTGGATGTTGATTTACTGATTGAAAAACTTAAAAGGCTTATGTAAAGAGGTGTAATAAGTGCAAAAAGGGTAAAAAGCTAATCTAATCTAATCAAAAGGGGTAAGTAAAAAGGGTTAAAGTATAAATATAATTAAAAGGGCTAAAGAAATTTAAAAAAAAATTCTTTAAAGGTATTTAGGGCAAAAAAGGTTAAAAGGAATATAAATGCTAAAAGGACAAAAAAGGTAAAAAGTAAATTTTATCAAATAGGATATAAAAGTTAAATACGTAAAAAGACGTCATATGGGAAAAAGGGAAAATGCTCAAAAAGGGTAAAAAGGACAAAAACGGCAAAAATTGCTTAAGAGGTAGATACAAAGAGTGGGGTAAAAGCAAAAAAAGGCAAACGTACTAAAAGGGCAAAAAGAGAAAAAAGTCAAAATGTCTCGAAAGGGCAAAAAAGTTAAACAAAGGAAAAAGAATAAAAGCAATAGAAGTGCCAAATTGGTAAAAATGTTAAAAGGAACTAAAAGGGCAAAACTCACACTTAGTGCAATAAACATAAACAGAAGGAAAGGGGTAAATTGGATTAAAAAAAGGGGTACTCTTTCTGTCCCGTTTGTATTTTTTACAACTTTTTAATCTGTCTACCCTTAAATAAAACCCTCTTTTCCCCTTTGCTCTTTTTTGGTTTATTGCCATATTTGCACTTTTTACCCTTTTAAACTGTTTTACACCTTTTAGCCATTTTACCTACCTTCTTTAACCTTATTTCAAAAACAAATTGATAAGCTATAAAATTTTACATCTTTTTATATCTTTTGTTCTTTTTAACCCCCTGCCATAAAAATATATATATGGGAAATCTAAAAATATTTCTCCAGAAAATTGGGGTGTGGGAGATAAAATATACAAATCACTTTAGGTGAGGTAGAACAATAAAATTTGGCAAACATGTATAAGTACTACTCCAGATGTTCAAATAAGTTCAAAAACTTAATTTTGAGTCAGCCAAATGCGGGAGGGGGTATTCCACATTTTCAAAACTAATTGAAACAACTACTTGCCAGTGTGGTATATAACAACATTCAGCAGAAAGATAACTGTACCATATTATAAAATCTGATAATTTTAAATTTTAAAATGGAACTCTGGGAAATAGGAAGGGGGATGTAAACAGAAAACAAAGCTTTTAGTTACAATTATAAAGAATTGTCAGGAATGTAATGCCAAATACCCAAATAGTAAATAAATATTTAAATTTTCTATTTTGGGGCTTGTTAACTATTTGGAGGAGATTTCCAAAATCTATATTAAAAACTACTTCTTATTGTGGTTAAAGATTTTAATTTGTCAGACTGTTATAAGATACACCTCATTTATTATGAAAACAAACTAAGTTTCAAAATGAAAGATCGGAAAATGGAAAGATGGGCGTCATCTCAGAAAATTCCAAATCTAATATAATATAAAATTTCCCTTATGGTATAAAAGTGAAATATTTACTTACAGGTATAGGGACAACTCCAAATAACCAGAAGCGCTTGAAATTTTTAAATTTCTAAACACGGGTCAGAGAATTGGGTTGGGAGTGAGAGCGGGAGATTTAAATTTCCAACCATATGGAAAAAAACTCTTTTTAGTGTAGTAGGAAAATGATAGAAAGTAGTTACAAAGACCACTCCAGATTATCAGAAAATACTGAAAATTGGTTCCAAAATTTAAGGCATATAAGATTTCACAAACCATTAGGAAAAAAAACTGATTGGTTTATTAAAAGAATCGAAATTTGGCCGGTAATTACAGGGACTAATATATATCTATAAAAGGCCATTATTTCATTAAGGATGTGTATTTTTTAACTTTTATGTTCTTTTTACCAATTTTGTTTATTAATAATATATATTGCACTGTTATACTTCTATTATGATCGCTTTTATGCAAAGATTTTTGGATTAAAGGAAACCCCTATTTTTACATAATGTTTTAGTCAGTATGCCTATTTTTAACATTTAGTCACATCATTTAAACCAATAAAGGATTAATATTTAAAATTATATGCACTTTTGGGTACTTATACCTTTGGTTAATTTTATATTATAATTAAAAATAAAGCTTCTTAAAGATTCCCCATGCAAAGAACGGGCACACAAGCTAGTTAGTTCTAATAACAGATACACGGCACACTCAGATTCTTACAAAAATAAAATCTATAACATGGATAAATATTGTGTGGAGACTACTAAATTGGTAAGGTTTGTACATGCAAAGTATGAACTAATCGCTCCCTTTATGTACCTATCTCAAGCAGAATTAGGGATTTACTAGGTCAAATATTTTTAATTATGGTTAGTTAAAGCCCTATTTTTTTATCACCACGTCTTACTACCTGTTCAGGTTATACACATATATGATAATTACGCTAATGTGTTAGGGATGAGAAAGAAAGAATTTTAGAGGTAGTCTACCTGCATTCACATGGAGGGAGAGTGGGAAACAATTTAGGAAAATCCACTTTCAATAGACGTGACTGGGTTTCAAACCCCTATTTATCCGCTAGCAGCAGGCCAATCTAACATGAGAGTGACGCCTAAGACCATTCGACCACTGAAGTGGGTATCGATCCTTAATTTTGTTCTATACTTAGCACCCATACTTTATATAACTGAATGGTAGTACAGTTTCACGTCAACTTTGGTTTGTAAAATATATTATAAACAATCATTAATATCTGGCTTATTGAAAAGTTCATAATTCATTAATGAATTGATTTGGATTTGTTTTATTTAGTTATGACAGGTGTCGGAGTGTCTTGTGTGTCAGCCGGAGCCAGGAAACAGATGGGAGTGACCTAACCAACTCTTGGCTCCACCCCTCTATAGTTCATTGTTCCATCCATAGATACCCCTAGTAACAAGTGGCGAGATTTTAGCGTTACAGCCTCTAAATAGATAAAAAATTACTCGATAATTAAGCTTTGGATTTGTAAATATTTTTATAGTAGATTGGTATTAAAGAATTTAAAATTTAGAACTCCTGTTATAAAAAGTCAAAACGCTGCATTAATACATTTTTTAGGCTGTGTCAAAAATAGTCAATTTTAGCATAATTTCACAAATGATAAAAATAAATTAAGTAAAAAACAAAAAAAAATAGAAACAGGTCTAAATTTTACATCCTTCGTTTACAAAATAAAACAAGTCCCTTGTTCCTGCGATGTATTTACGAGGCTATATAGGTTACATAAGTTGGTCATGCAAACCGGCAAATACATTGCTCTGAAATGGGCTCTTAATGGCTCTCTCCACTCCACTCTTTATAATACCGATTCCTTGTTTGTCTTCCTTTACCTCTCTTTTATTAATTACTAGGTTCCCAGGTAGATTTTCCTTGCCGTACAGTTTTTCTATATACCTTTCCCAAATTGTAAGAACCTTTTTTTGATCAATTACCATCTGATCTGACCTTTGGGGTTTCTTTAATTACTATTCACACAACTTTTTTTCATTCCCTCCCAGTTCCTTTGCTTCCTGGTACATGAGGTCATATCTTCCTTTTCTTTGCAATTCGATAATCTCATCTCATGTCTTCTCTATATAGTATTTCCTTGCTTTGTCTTTTTCTCTCCTTAAATTGTAGTATAGCCTCCTCTATCCTTCTTTGTTGACCATTTTACATTTCTTTCTTCCTTCCATGTTTTGAAGTATTTCTCCTTTTATCCAGGACTTTCGTGCAGTCCTTTTCAATTTCCAAACATTGTCATTCAGTACCTTCATAAAAATATTCTTAACACTATTCCACTTCTCTTCTTTCTCCTCACTTAATGTTTGTTCTATTGAATTTCTTGTAGTGTTACTATCTCTTAATTTTTCCAAGTCCCACCATAGTATCTTCTCGCTCGTCTTCCTGATCATCTCAGTCTTGTTTCAATGCAAGCCACCAGCAGGTTGTGGTCCTAATCGAAGTCAACACCTGGAAATGTCTTCACATCCTTCACTCCATTCCTGAATCGCTGTCTTCAGTTACTTGAACCATGGGTTTGTCACCACCAGGTTATTCCGCTGACAGAATTTGATGAGCATCTGCCCTCTGTTGTTTCTCTTCCCCAGTCCATGGGGCCCTATGATCTTCTGCTCCCAACCTCCGACAACACTTCCAATCACCTATGATGATGGTGTTCACTTTCCCTCTTCATGTTAAATAACACAGTCCTGCGATGTAAAAAATACAAGGGAATTTATATATAGCTGAACTTAAGTATTTTTTGGTGCTGATTTAAAAAGAAATAATGAAAAATATCTATCACGTCACGTTTTCTTGAAAAATTCAATTTTACTTGGATTTTTATGAACATTTACCATAAATTTCTTTTTTTGGCCTTGCATTTCTTCCCTCCCTGCGGCTAAGCAAGCGTAATCGGCAGTCACCTTATATTTTATTGAGCTTTATCTGGATTGATCCTGAACGTGTTATCTTACTTAAGACTGAATATTCTGGACTTTTCTAGAGTCATCAGAAAAGATATAAAAGAGATGTCCTCATGAGGGACTCAGTTTATCTCTCTTTAACCCAGAAGATCGTGTACTTACCATGTTGTGTTCGTAGTAAGATAAAAGACGTGGAAATTTTTAAGTTCGTCTCAATTTTTCTTTAATGTGTAGTATCTTGTGTGCACTGATACAGTGACAAGTGGAAACTTCATCACAGAAACAATTTTAACGGTTGCTTTTCTCTGTGCGTTTCGTGAAACATGGCTTCGAGTTCGAGATGTTTTGAAAATTTGCCAGATGACTTTTGTTACATATGCAACGAATATAGTGTTATTAAAAATTGCATGAGGAACATTACAGAGACAACTTTTTCTTGCGTATTTTGGCATGAAACTCTAGGACCAGGACAAATCGTGGGCTCTTGATAAAGTTTGTGTGCAGTGTCTCAATGATCTACACCTATGGCTCAAAGGAAAGAAGACTGCTTTACGATGTGGAATTCCTATGAAATGGAGGGAGCCGAAAAACCACTCTGATGATTGTTAATTTTGTTCCTGCCATGTCTGTGTGTATAACGCAAAAATCAAAAGCTAATCTCTTATCCTGGTAACATTCCATCAGCCATACGTCCCGTTCCTCATGGACCTGATCTATTGTTCTGATATTCCCGGATTGGTGAGCAAATTTAATCTCACATACGATAAAGATAATGGAGGCTGTTTATAGATTCATTGAAAAGGAGCCTTAAAGCTGTCCTTCTTCATCACAGAAGCCAGTATGCATCTGTACCAGTTGGATACTCGCTGCATTTAAAAGAACTCTATGAAAACTTGGCTCTCGTCCTCAACAAAATAAAATATGCTTATTACGGTTGGATCATTTGCGGTGATTTGAAAGCTATCTCCATGCTTCTTGGTCAACAAGGCTGATATACAAAGCTCCCATGTTTCATTTGTGAGTGGGACAGCAGGGATAAGACTCAACATTGGGTCAAAAAAGAATGGCCAAAAAGACAAAATCTTGAATCAGGCACCAAGAATGTGATTCGGAACAGCTTAGTTGATCCAAAAAAAAGTATTGTTATGCTTATAAAATGCTTATATGCTTATAAAATTAGGTGTAATGAAGCAGTTTATCATGGCTATTTCAAAAGATGGTAATTGTTTCAAATACCTGTGCAAAAAGCTTCCAGGTTTATCCGAAGCCAAGTTTAAAGAGGGAATCTTTGTTGGTCCAGATGTCCGCAAGCTTATGAAGGATAAAGAATTTGAGACTAGCATGACAACAAAGGAAAATGAAGCTTGGGTTGCCTTCAAAGATGTCGTCAGTAAATTTCTGGGTAGTTACAAGGATCCTGACTATAAATCAATTGTTATGAATATGCTGGACAAATTTCAAGCGTTGGGTTGCTCCATGAGTGTCAAAATACATTTCCTTCACTCACATGTGGACATTTTTCCCAAAAAATTTAGGATCAGTCAGTGAAGAACAGGGTGAAAGGTTTCATAAAGACATCAAAGATATGGAGCACAATTATCAAGGAAGATGGGACAAGAACATGCTCGCCGACTACTGATGGATGTTAACACGAGATAAGCCTGAAATTGAACATAAAAAAACGTCAAAAAGAAGATTCAAAGGAAAAAGAGTATGTACTTAAATAGAAACTTTTTTTTTTCTTTTGTTTTGATTTTTTGCTCAGTTTAAAATTTGTTTCACACTTTCATGTACACATACATCATATTTGCTCCTCTTGGTCAATCGTCTATTTTATGTAAGTTACCTTAATAAAAACAAATTAAAATATGTTGGTGATTTTCTTCTAGGAACTGCACCATGTAAAAATATTAAACTCAAGGGACCTTTTTGTTTTTCTCTTGACCAGAGGCGGCTCGTGCGATCTGGCAACAGTGGTTTTCATTTATTTAAACCTATAAAAATTAATCGATTGCGCAAAAATCAATTTGCCTCACCAAGAATCAATTAGTTTACATAGATTTAAATGGATAAAAACCACTGTTTCCAGATAGTACATGCAAATTTGTTCGAGAGAATTCCTTTTCAAATAGGATTTTAGCAAAAATATTGATATTGATTTTATAAAAAAATCCTGACGTGATGGAAAAAAATGGATGTCATATTGATTTTTTTTGTTGATTGTTCCTCCTGAAGTCCCCCTTGGATATTCAAAGGGGCAATTAGTTTACTTCCAGAATTTTTTACCCCAGTAAGAGCCATCATTGGTTTTCTATCAAAAGGGGCTTTCAGTAAAAAAAAATAGTGTGGCAGTTTTACCTTTTTCTATCCACACTGCAGCTGAAATACCACTCCATGCAGTCACACCTGTAGCAGTTCAATCTTGAACCATTTTGAGCATCATTTGCTCTGTGCTGTGCCTCAAGTTGATCCTGATACCACTGCTGGCCGGTACCAATCACACAACCCTTTGCAGGGGTACTTGATATACCCCACGTCTTAGGGTCCTTACAGAATTTAGTTGCCATTGACCTTACTGCAGCCATCAAGCTGCCATTGACCTTACTGCAGCCATTAAGCTGCCACAATGTCGATGCTGTTGCCCACCCCCGCTACATGAAACATTCTCTTAAATCTTACCCATGTGGACTGGGAGAAAGCTCTCAACTTCTGGTGTCCCTTAAGCCGGGTGATAAATAATGAACAAAGAGAAGGTATATTTACTAATATGACATCAATTATTATCTCCTCTAAAGAATAAACAAAACCAAGCAAGAGTTAATATTACTATCCATTAACTTGTACAGTAATGGGTTTATGATAATTATTACATAAAAAAATTTTTCTAGTAGAATATGAACTTGCTATGACAAAGGTCATTGTTTTAATGACCTTGTCCAGGTTTAGTTTTACCAAGGCTGTGGAGTAAGAGTTTGAAGTAATTTTGGGTTGAGTTGGAATTGGTAAAAATGTACCAACTCTGACTCCGGCCTCAAAATAAAAATGTCATATATAACAATATATGATAAATATCAGGTGTATAATTTTAATTTGGTATTTTTTTTTATTCCTTTGGACCAATATTTGTAATCTAGATTAATAAACTTATTCAAATATAATTCACAATGCCAAAGAAGCTTCCATGAAGTAATATCTCTTGACAAATTGTATTACATTCAATTTATTATTACTAATTAATATAATTTAGCCTTTTATGAAAGAGTTGTAGTCGAACAGTAGAAAAATAGAGGAGTCTGAGTCGAAGGCTTGGCGAACCGACTACACCCCTGAGTTTTACTACAAAGTTCAGTCTTTGATTAATTCATTACTTGTTTTACCTAGCAAATCATGGCCAGATTCCACTTTCCTCAAGCAGTAAACCAATCTGTGGTATTTTTGGCACAATCCGACTCATCCTGGGACCATACCTTGTTGTTATCACCAAGAAACGTAAAGTTGGCACAATCAACGGTCAGGCAGTGTGGCAAGTTACCGAGGCAGAAATTATATCATACAATCGGACCATCCTGCATCTCACAGAAAAGCAGGTAAGGTTTAATTGAAGAAATGTGTGTGCAGTTATATTAAAAATAATCAATCCCTTGAAATATTATCAGTCTCCAACAAAATCTATTGTCTTTCAAAGTATTTTAAGATAAATATATTTGTTTCACTACTCGTTGATAATAAGTATTGGTAGATTAAACGTAATGCCTGCTTAAACTTTACTCTGTTATGAATGAGTAGGAAGAATTAAACAAAAGTATGTTGAACTATGAATAAACAAACACTCGGCTACATGATGTAATACACATTGAAGTAGAATAGGCTTTGTCAAATATGACAATTGCAAACAGGTTTAATGCAATGGTGTGAGGTGAGGGAGGTAGCCAATGAGCTTCCTTTATTCTTATGTTCAACAGGTTAGTCAACATAATATAGTATTTACACTAAATATACAAGTATTTTATATATCATTTGACTTAAAATAATTATTATCAATAATTCAAAGTTAAATATAACATCTTACATGGTCAAACACATCTCGCATCCTCTAATTCATAGATGCATGTGTACCACCTTCAAGTTTACATTAAATAGCACTTGGTGTTATAGCCTAACATATGTTTGTACATACGATAGAACTGTTGGCAAATTTATAGTTATTAATTTAAATTAGTTGAAAAATGACATCTGGACACAGGCATTGTACTTGGGACTTTTGGATTAGCACCCCAATTCTCTACCACTGAGCCATCCAAGATTAAGTTAGGTTAACTTGCATTTAATCCAAAGAAAACTAATTCTGTGGAAAATGTGTTGCTTGAATATTGATGTGCATTCTAGAAGAAATAGTTTATTTTTTAATTCACACACTACACAGGGATTTAAACAGCTTAATCCAAATGGTAAGGTTGAGGAAGAATATTTAGAATGTATGTCGCATCAATATGGAGAGAGGATCAATAATAATCAGAGTGATAAGTTACTTGTGGAAAAAAAACCAGTTGGCCTCTTATTTATATTTTATTCTTGTTTTTTGGGGTTAGTCCCTTATATTTTCTTTTACACAGAATAAGTCTCTTTTCTCTCCTTTTTTCTGTCTTCAAGTGCTCAAACAATTAAAACTTAAAATTATGAGTCCAGGAAAAAAAATAGCGAGTTAGGAATTAAGATATCACAGACAAAAAAGGATCATGAGGTACCTTCTGAAGCATCTAATAGTTTGTTCAAAGAAGCCAATGAACAATTGAAGAGAGCATTACAGAAGGGGAATTTGCAGGAAATTTGTGTTGCACAGGGTATGTTGGAGGGTTTTAAAACTATGTGTGAAACTTAGCAGCAAAAGCTCAAAGAAGTAGAAACTCTTGTAGAAATCTGTAGATAAAAGAAAAAATGGTTTGAATATTGCTTTATTTGTTTAAAAACCTAAGAATTCTTGATTTACTTTTATATATTAATCGTAAATAATAGTTGTGTATCGGGGGGTTTTTTTTCCCCCAAGAATAAACTTTCACTTTCTACATGATTTTTCTGGTCAAAAGTTGAAAAATAACAATTTTTGTTATCATACCTGTGATTGAGATCCCCAAGAATTAGCATTTCAGTTGATAAAAAATAGCTCAATCATTATTTTTATATAATAACTAACAGGCCATATCACATCCAGGACCAGAAACAAATAAAACTTAGCTTAAAACACCCAATTATAAAAAACAAAAAAACACACACACAGTATATTCTACCATGATGTACTACATAATATATTTTGGAAGCTTTGGAGTTAGAAATGGTTGAATTGACAAACTTTGAGGAATTTAAGTGTGGCAGAAATTATTGTAAATCATCCATTTTATATGAAGCCAAAGAATTTTTTCAGTTATTTTAGTGTGACTTTTGAGGTAATTTTACACACTAAAATTTTGAGAGGAAAACTGTGTTCTTAATTTTATAGTAGTTTTACAAAATGTGTGTATGTAGTTGTACCTACACTGTTTTTCTGGTCTCATTCGTTCATTTTTGGTTGGCAATTATTAAAAAAATATATTTAATTTTGGTGCGAAAACATGTGAACAGCAAAGATTTAACCGTATTGAGCATTTGATGCTTTGGTGTCTTTTCAATCTCTTTTTGGTATATTTTAGTTTCTTTTATTGCCATTATAATCTCTTTTCTCGAGATGGTCTACCACTCCTAGGCCTGTAATAAATATTTTTATATCTCAAAGAGTTATGGAAATTAGAATTTACGCATCAGACCAGAACCCTTAAAGTTATTTTGACTAATAATTGAGTGGAAATGGAATTTAATCATAATCATGATTTTGATTAAATCAATTTTTTCTATTTCAGCTCTTAAGGAAACTACCCTTAATTTCAGGGTTAGATATCCAGTTACAAAAACCTCTTGGGGCAACCCTATGTAAACCCTAGATATCAATTTTTAGCACGATCAGTAAAATAGTTTACACTCTCTTCTGAGTTACAGACAGCAATGCAAAAACCACCTTTTCGGATTCAGGGGGTCATGAAATGTCGAAATTCATCAAATTCTTGAGTTTGATTTTTTTGATGATCACAATACTTTCTCTACCTGTAAGATAGCGAGAAAGTAAAAATACACAGTGGTGCATGTAGATTGCACTATCCTGCTTTACACATTTACCCTTTGGTAAAAACTTTGTGACTATTTGGGCGATTCTAGGTCTGACTGATAGAATAATATCAGGGAAAGAAATAATTAACAACACAAACTCACACTAGACACATGGTATATTCTTTTAATTCAGCTTAGAACTGTCAACATAACTATTAGGTAAATACAGTTTTTAATCATATCCATTATTTTATGTTCTTTTCCAGATTGTGGAAAACCGTCAGTATGAGGCTATGCTCAACACCATGCTAAATACACCATACATGTATTTTTCTTACTCGTATGATCTCACACATTCTCTGCAAAGGTTACATAATACTACGCCAGAGTTCCTCCAGGTAATAATCATTGTAGCTCTACCTCTTCAAAGTGCGTCTGAATGGTCCATGTTTTCATGACATAAGGAACATGTAGGACTTCATACCAACTTCTTCTTACCATACAGGATGATTTGAAACTGTACAAACTCAAATAATAGATAGGGAACACTAAAATTAACCTTTTACGTTATTGAATGCATGTTCGCAGACATCAGCCTTTGGTGTCAGAGGGTGCTGTTGATACATAAATAAAAAGTAGAAATTTAGACCAACATTTGTATTTATAAAAGTTTTAGAGTAGTTGATCAAAGGAGTGACTGCCAACGGTAATGCATTCCCGACAGCTTCATTGCATTGATTGCCATACATTTTCAAAGATTCCCTAGTCTTATATGCAAGATGCATGTCAGCCATATCAGAATCTGTGAAATGCCTTATGCTACTTATACAAAGTCCACATTATGAATGGCTTAGGAGAAAATAACCATTTGACGTGCCACTCAATAACACCAAGGGGTGACATCTGCGGAAATACATTGATTAACGTTAAAGTTTATACAGAGATTTTCGAATCATTTGTTTTATCAACCTCTTACCACTGTTGCTTACTCTTATGCCTCCACAAGTCCACATATGCTATCAACACTGATAACTATGCCTATTATTTGATATCAGGGTAGTTTATTTTATTAGATGTGATTCATTAAAGCACTTTATATAACTATAATAATTTTGATTAAATAGGTGTATTTAATTTTCATTTTCAGAACAAATTGATTCTCTACTCTAAAGAATTTTACAAATTAGCTTCTTGTTGGAATAGTCCTCCGGACTTTAAATCACACTGGGATAGGGAAAGCCCAAATTTTACCAATAATACATTGGGGTGTAAAGCTCTGTAAGCAAACATACTACCAATTGAATTAAGTTGTCAGGCAGTAAAATTACTTCTTTGTAACTAAAATTATAAATACATACTAAATTATATTTGGAAGAAGGTACAGGAATGTGGATAAAAACATATAAAAGAAACAAACACAATATGAATAACATTTTTAAAGGTGATCTGGTGGTTTAGGGGTAGGGTGTCAGACTTATGTACTGGGGGTTTTGGCTTCAATCCTCGGTCCCGGCACAGATTTATCTGGTTGCCAAACCCTTCCTTCACCTCTGACAAGACGTGTATTAATCACAACTTGTGAATGTGTGGAATGCCAGGCCTCCACCGTGGTTCGGATCCCATATTAAACTGTAGGTCCTCCATTTCATCTCACAATCACCCTACCATTACACATTAGCGTAAGTGCGTATAATCTGAACAGGTAGTAAGACGCGGTGATGATGATGATGATAATAATAATAATAATAATAATAAGTTTTTTACAGTGAAAAGAACACTGTTTACACTTTACATTGTTGCCATAGGACAAAGGGGTAATGACTGCTTTTTGAATAAAATTTGATTTCACCACCATATCCCCCTGACCTTCTATCGGAGTTAGTCAGGAGAGAGTGTGAAACATACAACGCAACTTCCTTGAAGAGGAAATCAAAAAACACATTAAATTAATTGATGAAAACTACTGTAAAATCTCAAATATGTGCAATCCTCTATGATGAGCACGTTTGATTTATCCTGAAAGCTTGTAGGAAAATTGAAATTTGTATATAATACACACCCATAACTTTTCAATAATTTATTTTAAATTGCATTTGCTAACCAAACCTAAACTTTTAATAAAAAAGAAACAATAGTGTGTATGGTAACACCAAAATATTATTGTGAAATCTGTAAAAAATACTAGTTTTCAATGTCACTCGAAAGAAGCTTATCTGGTTATGTCAAGTCATTTCCATTGTTAATGGTGTCATCATAATATATATTGCCATCATCCTAATCTGTTGGCACCTGTTCTTCCTCTCGTTAAACATTGTCCTAGCTGGTGTCAAGATAATTGAAAATAGGTACTACATTTGTTGAAGCTCTTTGAATTATAGATGCACTTAATTCATTCCAAGCTGCAAGTATCCACTCAGCAACATTGGTGAGAGTCAGTTGATATATATGGCCTCCAGAATTATATGTGTGATTACTGTCTTTTAACCATGCATTCTATTTACGATGGCTAGCATCCTTCATCAGCTTATTAACAGCAAAGTCTGTAGGTTGCGGTAGACAAGCCATGCCATGCCTGGAATAATAATCGGATTAGATATCATTTTCTTCAGTTCTTCATCAAATGACCCTGAAACAAGTCAAGCACCAAAATGGAAGGTTATTTTTGTTGACCACCCAAATACATTTTAAATAGTTAATGGTTAGGGCTTCCATCAATTATTTAACTGGGATACAGAAGTGTACACCTCTTGGAAATTGTACTCCTTTTAGTATTTCTCTTAAAAATTATGAAAGGGGGCTGCAGTACACGTTAACATAGCGGTAAAGTGAGGTTTATTATGTCCATTTGTACATATTGACACAGTTTTTGTGCCTTTCATGTCTACAGTCTTCTCATAGGGTGTATCAAAATTTAGAGGGGTTTGATCAGCATTTCCAATCCCTGGAAGCTTTCTCAATTTTATTATGAACTTTTGGAACTCCAGATGCTTTTTTTCATGATTGTCTGAAAGATGCTGCATTATGGTAGTTCTTCTACTAACTGAAAGGCCATGTTGCTTCATAAAACAAACTACCCACCCATACAATGCTTTAAATTCTGTTGTGACAGTAAGAAATTTATTTAAGTTCCAAAACTTTGAGTCTGATTTCAATGCATAAAACATCAATATTCTTATCTACTGCCAACTCCATAAAGGTTCTTTCATAGTTCTGGAAAACTTGCTAGTAACTCACTAGTCACTATTTTTCTTATTAGGAAACACATGCAGCGTTTCTTTGTTGTTTTTTTGTCATGATTGGATATTTGATTCATTAATGGAAAAATAACGACTTGCTGCCTGATGGCCGTCATATTCTGCATATTTTACCATTACTGTAACAGATTTTCTGCTGCAGTATAAATTTTCCCTAAAATTAACTTTTAGGGCTTAAATTAATAAATTGACACACTTCACAACCAAACTGAACTTCTCACATATCCATAAACAAGAGAAGGTTTACCAAGGAATATGCATAGCAGCTAGTTAGGTAGTCGAGCCGAGCCCTACCAAACTCATCACTACTCAAAAGTGCAAGAGAAGGGGACTGGGTTACAGAACGCTGATAATCAGCAACTGGTTTCCAGCCTGCGGCTGGGTCAGTTTTAGTAAAGTGCCTCCATCTTCTTCTGTTCTTTCACCATTCTTCTTCCTTCACCCTTGTCACCCTGTTGCCAAGAATGAAAAATATGTCTTGCAACAATTTCACTGCTCATCGTGCACTTATTCAATATTGAAAAATTAATGTCAATTTTTTTTTGTATAATAGTATAATATGCACCTCCCACTTTAGCAGGCCAAAATGAGTAAAATTGTGCATATTAGATTTGAGATTTTAAGGTACTTAACTTCAAAGATGTAGGAATGTAGGAAAAATGAATGTACCTTCTTTGCTTACATAAAACCATTACACACTATCTAAGACACAGCGATGCAGTGTAACCAAAGCGTAAAAATTAATGTATCCCATTAAAGTGAACATGAACAAAGACCAAAGTCCTCGACTAAGTGTTGCTGAGGACTGAGAGACTTAATCAACCTCTCTTGTGATAAAAATGTAGTCATCATTTGCTGTGTAGACAGGACTCTTAGTGCATGTTCTTTCTGGTCTTAATAACTTTGCGTTTTTATTGTTAGATTTAACGCAGGGGCTATTCATGATTTAACTTGAGTTTGAGAAAGATTGGTTGTAGGAATTGAACTTTTTCTTGAATGGGGGGAGGATGGTAAAATCCTGGTGGGTAATCAAATGTTGAAAACGACTACAAATGTATCTGACCAAGATACAAACCTTGGCATCATCATCACTGCCAACTGTCATCACCACTATTGTGAGCCTTGTTGTGACTTAGATTATGTAACCACCAGTGCAAGTCCTTTTTTGTCATATTTGTTTTTGTGTGCCTTAATTTAAATAATACTCGCTAAACAAAAAAACTAGCTTATAAAATTATTGTATTAGATTTTATTGTTTATCTACAGTATTGTTATTAAATTTTGTATTCTCTTACAGAATAATCCAGACCTGTTTATGCGGTTTATTTATTAATTACATTAACTATTAAGATACTGTGAAAGATAAAACTTAAATATGATATACACACTTGATTAATTTAAAAAAAAATAGTTTTATTAAAAAATTAAAAAATATGCTATTGGGGTAAATTTGGTTTATGATTTTATTTTAAATCATGTTGTCATATCATTTTTTTCAGATGCCAATTCATGAGCGAGCAGACTACAGGTTTGTATGGAACGCACATTTACTACGAGAATTGTCAAACCAATCAGAGCTCTACCGCTTCTGTTTGCCGATTCTGCACGGCTGTATCCTATTAAAAAAAACTAAATCAAAGAAAATTCATATTATTTACTAAAGATAACATAATTGAAATTAAAAATACAATAATCACTTATTCATTTTTATAAACGTACATTTAGAGTAGCTATACAGATATATAAATACTATCATAAAAATACGATGGTGTAACACACAAACCTGTTTCGGTAGTCGCAAGGTCTAAGGTGTTACTTTCGTAGTAGATTAGACTGTAGGTGATTGGGAGATCAAGGTTTGAATCTCGGTCAGGTATACCGAGATTGAATTTTACAAAATGGTTTTTCACTCTACACACAAATGTGGGTACTCTTCCTTTAATATAACCTACCCAATCCTAAAACCATCAGAGTTAGTATATAAGCATATAACCCAATTGGTAGTAAGACGTGTTGTTAAAAAACCTATAGGTAGTTCTTCTCCTAATATACAATTTTCATGCCAACTTTAATTGCTTATAACCCGCCTCGGTGGTGTAGTTGGCTAACGCGCTTGTCATGTTGAAGCTCGACTGCTGAGGACGGGGAGATTGAGGTTCGAATCTCGGTCGGGTGAACTGGGGTGATTTTTCCTAAATTGTTCTCCACTTTCCCTCCACGCAAATGCGGGTTCACTTCCTCTAATTCAACCTTCCCAAGTCCTAATCCATTAGAGTAATTAGTACTTAAAGTGTATAACCCGAACGGGTAGTAAGACGCAGTGCTAAATATTATATTATTAATTGCTTATAGTTTATTTCCTACCTTCATTTTATCTTTGTTACTATTCTACTTGGTTCTTAATGCAGCAACTCTTATTCAAGTCCACATATACAAGTGGAACAGATGCCAACTTAGATTAATGGACATTGCAAGTGATGAAAATGTGGCCTTGGTTTACCTTGTAAGGTAGTAAGATTACCTACCTTATTTCTCCTATGGTATAAGTTATTCATGAGCTAAGTTGATGACAGCTCAAAATTTTACTAGAAGTAATCCCTAATATATCACTATGCCAACAGCTGACATCTATCACTTTGGATGACTGTAATGAAAACAAATGGTAATATATTAATGTGATAGTTAACCACAGTAATTTTGGCCAATATTATTTATATATTTATTTGAGGTCGGACACAAAGTTTATTTATAGTCTTATTCCACTTAGAAAAATATTCACACCACTTTCACAAAAATTTCTAACGAACATAGCTTCAAAATGGCGACCGACAAATTTAAATCATATGGTTGAACATGACAGTAAACAAGTTTTTTACAATGATGCAGACACGCAGTTGATGGAAATATTTTATTTAGTTAAATATTTCAAAATACGATAAAATAATCATAAAATCATTTATTGTATGTAAAAAAAAAGACAAGAATTTTCTCTTTTGTAAGTAAATACGATGCCTGTATTAAAAGGTATTGATGTGTGCACTATATTAAACATAATCAATAACATTCCAAAATGAAAAATAAGTACTTTTAATTATGCTTAAAATATTGTTTCGAGTTGGATAAAAAGAAATGATAAATTATTTAAAAAAATGAAATATTATGAGAAAACTTAAGTTTATGTTATTTTAAATGTAATATATAACAGGTCATTAAAGATCTTTACATTTATAACAAAACTGTGATCTTTAACAAGTGTTGGCTACCCAAAACCTAAACATATGATTTTCGAACTGTCATCCAGGTAAAAACCTATCGTGAACGGAATATACAGTCTACCTTATTTCTCCTATGGTACAGTCTATAAGATAATAGTACAGTGGAGACTAAGCTTTCATGGTAAACAAAGTGTAAAGTTGGTTGTTTTAACAATTAAATGAAGACATAAAATATGTTGAACTCTGTAATCTTAAGGATGGTCACTGTTCCTGTCGTATTTTATAACTCTGTTAAGTTAGTCTTTACACTTTCACACTGTCATCTTATCTAAAATAATGATTGATGAATGTCCTTGGAAAATCTGACAAGCTTAGATATCCTAACAGTTTTAACATTTGGCTTGGAAATTCAATTATCCTAGTTTTGATTTTCTTGTTCAGCTGTAATTTGAATTGTAATTTTACTTTAAATTATATTTGGAAGAAGGCATAGGAAAGATGGATAGAAACATATAAAAGGGACGAACACAATATGGCTTTTACAATGAAAGAAAAACATTGGAAGAAGGTATAGGAAAGATGGATAGAAACACATAACAGGGACGAACACAATATGGCTTTTACAATGAAAATAAAAACAGAGTTCACACTTTATATTGCTGCCATTGGACAAGAGGTAATGTTTGCCACCTTTCCTATACCTTCTTCCAAATATAATACATTTACTTTATGAAGCGAAAAGAGATTTTCCTTACAAAGATATAATTTTACTTTGAGAAATGTATGGGTATAAAATGGCACTTTATTATAAAAATGGGCAAGAACATGAAATCATTATGTTATAGATCTTAACCAAAATGCATGGTATTCACTGATTTGTTACCAGAGGTCAGCTAAACGCAATCACTTCCACATCTTAATAAGTTCAAATTTAATTAAGTAAGCTCAAAGTTGTGTTAAAATGTATGTAGAATACAGAAGAAAGGAAAAAGAACACACCTTTGTGCATTGAATTCTTCCCACATTTTTTCTCTATATGGGCTTTCTTCATTAAATTTGCACCTATGAGTCTATTTTTCTTTATTTTTTTTTATCAATTTCCATTATTATAATATGAGGTATGCAAAATTCAATTTTTCATTTAAAAGCGAACTCAAATAGATTATATGAAATATTCTTGAAGCCGAATATAAGTTTGAATATTTTTAGATCAGGTGTTTAATGCTTGAAAAAATTACAATTGCACTTATTTATATAACTTTATGTACTAAAATTACCTGAAACATATTTTATGCTACCATTGTGTGTAATATTTCATTTTATTCTGATAATTCAAGCTATTATCACAACTTACATTTCAATTACTTCAGATTTTTTTCAAATGAATATTGATTTTAATGTATATAACAGCTAAGAATGGCAATAATTGAGCATGAATGGAGTATTTTAGCTGTCAATATTTCTGCTGGCAAAGCTTCGTAATTGTCGAAGCCAACACTTTTTTTGGAGCCAAGTCAAAGTTTTGAAGTTTTGCTCACCCCTATTATAATATCAAGTATGTAAAGTATGCTTTCTCCCAATTTTTGAGATCCTGCGGAATGCAAATATAAGCACAGTTTAGTTCCTTGACTTCTGGCTGCAGTTGTTTCAATTAACCAATGCTCTCTGAACGGCAAGGCTTTCAACTGGACCATCGTCTCTCGTCGGTGTTGCTTTCGGGCAGGTACACGGCTCTTCACACGTGGGGTTGATACACAGGGCAATGTGGCCAACTTTGTGGAGACGGAGCAAATTGTTGAATTCAGTGGGGATCGAAGTTCATTTGTGCAGGTAAGTAATATTACTTTAAGTGTAATAATATTATATAAATGTTAACATGATTCATTGTAATTGTTTCAAGTGCTAAAATAATCCTATGCAGTTTTTAATGATTTTATTTCATTATCTTAGATATTACAAAGTAATTCAAATTAATATTTTACTTTCTAAGGCTAATAATTTATTTACTTATATCAATTTGTTCTTACACTAGTGTTCCTTTGTGCTATAAAAACATTGGTAACGTTAAAAGTGAGTTGATTATAATTGTTCTTAATTATTTTTTGTGAACCGTGTTTTCAGGAAGCACAGGAGGGATCTAATTTGAAAGCCCAAAAATTTGTTTTGCGTTTAAAGTACATTTTTGACATTTTTTTTTTTAAATTCATGAAATAAAACTATAAAGGTATTTATGTGCAAAATTCCAAATTTTTAATTAATTCTCATATACTTAAATGAAATTTGTGTTTGCTATGCATTAGTTTATAAATGTCCGTAGGGAGCATAATATTTTGGTTTTACAGAGAATTTCTTAATTATGTTACTAGATCGCAGCCACGGATATATTTCTATAACCATGAGCATTTATGTTTACTTACCTAATCAACTATTCGATATATAAAGAGACTGTTCAAAAACAAATATGGAATATAATTTTAATCACATTAATACACACTAGACTCAAGTAAATTTATCTATTAGTTTTATTATAGAGAAAATATACCTATTGATTATGGTGCTGCGAGTACTCGTATTTGGATCTCAATCTTGAGTTTGTTGCTTAAGCTCGAAATTGAGATTGAAAGTTTAGTAGGCTCATCATTTTCAAGCTTCTACTTGATGTAAGGTGTCAGACTTCTATGCTGGCGGCCGGGGTTCAATCCCCGGTCCCGGCATAGATTTATCTGATTACCAAACCCTTCCTTCGCCTCTGACAAGACATCTTGTGAATGTGGGGAATGTCAGGCCTCCACCGTGGTTCGGATTCCACGTTAAACTGTAGGTCCTCCATTTCATCTCACAATCACCCTACCATTACACATTAGTGTAAATGCGTATAACCCGAACGGGTAGTAAGACGCGGTGCTAATAATAATAATAATAATAATAATAATAATAATAATAATAATACTTGATGTACTTAATAATCAATTTTTAAAACACAATAGTATGCATAGTCTAATTGAGACATTATAAGCATTTTCACTTAAACATCATTCAGTTACTTAACAAATTGTTAAAAATTAATTTCAATTTTCCCATTAATAACGTAATAGAGCTCTAAACCACTTTTGACCAGTAAATTTATTCAATATTGTTGTCCATTTTAAATGCTACTTGATTTAGGTTGTTTACTTGTAATTCCATGACAAAGCAATGAAAATAAAAATAGCTAAGAAGATTACTAAATAATTGAATGATTATTTTTAATATGTTTACCTGGTCCCTTTATAAAATAATAATTTATGTTAAATTAAAAATGTAATATCAAAAATATGTTATGTTAAATGTTTTCAAACTGAAGATATTTAAAACTCATATTAATTAATACGTTTAGCTATAAAACTAACTCTAGGTTAGTTACTATTTAGTTATAAAATTATATTGGTATAACCTGTTTAAAATCAATGTTGATCTTATTAATTGCAATACATACTTTACCAAATTTACTGCATTTATATTAAAAAAGCATTTACTATTTCATATTGTTTGCTAGAAATATTATTTTTAATTTTAAAATATGAGCATCAACTTTTATAAGCATTAAAAATTTAATTGAAGTAAATTTCTCAATAAAATAATGTCTAACAAGACTCCGTACAATGCGCATGTTTAACTGCGCATTGAGAAATTGAAGTTGAACAGAAGACATGATTATGTAGGTTTACACTAAGGAATAATAAATGAAATACGAAACACTTCAAATTTCTAATTGTTTATGATTCTTACGTTTTCTTAAACTGTAAATTAAGTTACTGAATCATATTTTGGGGAAATATTAGCTTATTAAAATGTCAATTGTATTAACTTTTAATCAAGACAATGTAGAAACACACTACAATAATATAAAGTGATTGTGAAGGAAGCCAACCTGAAAGAATATTTAGGTTAGGCCTGGTTACAAACTAACACACTCTTCTGTTTCTTCTTACACTTTTACACTTCCAACTTTTTCAAATTTCCACAGTTACACATTGTTTTGAATTTTCAGAAACATTTATTTTTCATATAAAAATACATTAATGAAAAAGTAATATTCCCAAAAATTCAAACTTAATGTGCAACTGTGGAAGTTTTAAAGAAGTGTAAAGTGTAAAAGTTTAAGAAGACGAAGAGAGAAGTGTGATTGTTTCCATATAGGCCTAACTTAACCTTTCAGGTCAGCTTCCTTCACTATCACTTACTTTACATAATTGTGCAGTGTTTCTACATTGTCTTATTATACATTTCCAAGCCATCATGCAATTATCCATTTTATTAACTTTGTTTTATAATTGTTAGTGTAATTTTAATGTGTTTAAATTATTATTATTAGCACCACGTCTTACTACCCATTCAGATTATATGCACTTACGCTAATGTGTAATGGTAGGGTGATTGTGAGATGAAATGGAGAACCTAGAGTTTAACGTGTAATCCGAACCACGGTGGAGGCCTGGCATTCAATGTCCTTAAAGACATGAGTGTTGAAACCATTTTAACTATTTGTTTTTTTAAAAGATTTTTATTTGAGTGGTGTTCTTGTTTTTTAAATTGTGTTTTATAAGCGTTATTACTAATTTAAAAACCAATATTTCCATTATTTAACTTTTTTTTTCTAAAGTATTTACTATTTCTAAAAATGAGTGTCATTCGGATTTTAAGAATATATGTTTTAATATACTTTTTAACATTTTAAAATTATGAATAGGTGTATATTCAAACTCGGGAGCTTTTAGAAATACTCGACTTGAATTAATAAACCCAAGCTCACAGACCCCTACCATAGATTAATCTTGAAATTCATTAACTGGGGGAAAATATTTATTTTTTACAGTTGTTGTATATTAAATAGTAATTAATATACTAGGATGAAAAAAAATCAACAGGTCAAATGTTGCTTGTTATATTTATTTTTGATTGTGTGTGTCCGATGAAAGTACAGATGTTTCTATTTTTCTTTGTGAATTCATTTTATCTATGATTTGTATGTCCAAATGTGATAATGAAACTATTATTCTCTTACAAATTTATTTGGGATAATACCAGAACTAAACATATGAAAATTATTATTGAACTAAAACTTTGTTAAATCATTCGATGAAAATAGAAAGCAGAATCTGCTTAAACGGCACAGCAATTCACATGCTGTTTGGTAACCCATGATCAAGATGCACAACAGCTGATTATATTCAACATATTTTATTTTGTAGTAGATAAATATATATTTTAGATCATTCTCCCGATGGATGTTTTCAAATCATAATGCTGTGTTGTGGCACAATCCAATACATTAATACTAGGGCTCTGCGAATACTCGGATTTCGAGCTTCGAGCCGAGTTCATCCTTCAAGCTCGAGATTGAGATCAAAAGTTTTGTAGGCAGGTCATTTTTGAGCTTTCACTTAATGTACTTAATAACCAATTTTTAAAACACAATAGTAAGTATAGGATATTTAATTAAGATGAAATTGGCATTTCCATTTATAAATTATTTGGTAACAAATTGTTAAAAATTAATTTAAATTTTCACATTATTAATGTAATAGAGCTTTAAAACAACTTTCGACGGCTAAATTGATTCAATATTGTCATACATTTTGAATTATACTTGATTAAAGTTATTTACTTGTATTGCCATGACAAAGAAATGAAAATAAAAATACCTAAGTAGATTACTTAATAATTGAATGATTCTTTTCACTATTTTTACCTGGTCCCTTTCTAAAATAATAATTTATGTTGAATTAAAAATGTAATATCAAAAATATATTATTATATTTAATGTTTTCAAACTAAAGACTTTTAAATCTTTATGAATTAATACGGTTAACTACAAAACTATTTTTAGTTTAGTACTATTTACTTATAGAGTTATGTTGGTTAACCTGTCTAGAATAAATGTTGATCTTAAGCAATACATATTTTATCAAACTTACCACATTTATATTAAAAAAGCATTTACTATTTCGTTTTATTTGCTAGGAATATTATTTTAGTCACATTATTTTTAATTTTAAAGTATGAGCATCAACTTTTATAAACATTAAAAATTGAATTGAAGTAAATTTCTCAATAAAATCTCTTGTGAGAGCTCGTACAACTGCACACAGAGGAATGAAAATAGAACAGAAAACATGATCATGCACAATTACACTAAGGAATAATAAACGAAATATAAAACACTTTAAATTTCTAACTGTTTGTGATTCTTATATTTTCTTAAAGGGTAAATTAAGTTACTGAAGCAAATTTTGGGGAAATATTAGCTCATTAAAACATCGATTTTATTAACTTTATATCAAGACAGTGTCGAAACACTCTACAATCATGTAAAGTTATAGTGAAGGAAGCCAACCTGAAATATAGTTAGGTTAGGCCTAGATATAAGTAAACACACTTCTCTATTTCTTCTTACGCTTTTATAATTCCCACTTTTTCACACTTCCAAAGTTGTACATTGTTTTGAATTTTTGGAAATATTTATTTTTCATAACTATGAAGAAACATTAATAAAAAAATAATATTTCTGAAAATTCAAAACAATGTGCAACTGTGAAAGATTTGAAGAAGTGGTAAGTGTAAAAGTGTTTGAAGAAAGATCTATGTTTTTTTTATCTAGGCCTAACCTATCATTTAAGGTTGACTTCCTCCACTATCACTTATTTTATATTACTGTGGAGTGTTTCAACACTATCTTATTACACATTTCCAAGCCATAATGCAATTGTTTATTTTATTAGGTTTTTTAAATAATTGTTAGTGTAATTTGTAATGTCCTTAAAAACATGAGATTTTGAACCATTCTCACTATTTTTTCTACTAGGCCCTATATTCTTTTAGTGTTCTTTTCTTTAATTGTTATTTAAAAACCAATATTTCCGTTTATTGACTTTTTTTCTTAAAGTATTTATATTTATAAAAATGAGCGTCATTCATATTTTAAGAACATGAGTTTTAGTATATTTTTAAAACTGAAATTTTAAAGATTTTATACTTATTTACTTTTAAAATAAACAAATATAAATTCTTAACATTAAAGAATTATGAATATATTCGAACTTGGGAGCTTTTAGAAATACTTGACTTGAGTTTGACTCGAATGAAAAAACCCAAGCTCGCAGATTCCTAATCGATACACAAACTTTACATTAACAGGTTATTTAAAATCTCCTCACAAAGACCAATGAAGCTGTTTGCTTGCTTCTGGCTGTAGAACACACACATTGTCAAATGAGTATGCTTATTGTTTTGAGATGGTTAGTTCTGATATTTGATTGTTTTTTCCTGTGCCAAACATCTTAGGCAGACCGGACAAAGTAGAGACAAATTGAACTTTAAAAGAATCGCTAGTGCAGATGAGACGAAAATATTGTGATTGGATTATAGACTGTCATGTGACCACATTTCTGTTCTGCGCTGGTTTTTTGGTGAACATGTGAATCCACAGTAAATAATTTGATCAAGTAAGATAATTAGTGAGTAAATTTTTCTTATACAATTGATAAATATATTCAAATCTTAATGTGATTTTCTCATTTGAGGTATTTAGTGATTCTTTCAAATTGTATAACACCATTTTTTCATTCTCGCTATCTTACAGGTAGAGAAAGTATTGTGATATTCAAAAAAATTGAACTTTAGATTTCGATGAATCTCGACATGACCGCCCGAATCCGAAAAAGTGGTTTTTGTATTTCTGTCTGTCTGTACCTCCAACTAGAGCCTAAACTATTTTACCGATCGGGCTAAAACTTGATATCTAGAGTTTTCATAGGGTTGCCCTGAGGGTTTTTCGGAATTGGATATCTAACCCTAAAATTAAGGGTAGTTTACTGAAGGTCAAAAAGGGAAAAAGTCGATTTTCTCAAAATCGGCTCTTAACGATTTTGATTAAATTTAATTTATAAATATTTATAAATATTCCAAACAAAATGGCTATTCTCAATATTTCGGTATAATGATTGAGAGCTCCGGTCTGATACGTAAATTAACATTTTTTCTAATATCTCTGAAACTATTTGAGATATGAAATTACTTATCATTATAAATATGTAGATCTATTTATAATACAAAACATTTTATTCTAAGATTATTTTTATAAAAACCAATAACTTTCAAGAAATATGCAAATATTTATATTTTTTAACTTTACAAACCCAAAAGGTAAAGTATTGCGACCTTAAAAAAATCTAACCTGAAATGTTGATGGATATTGATGTCTTATGACCCTTCGAACCCTTAAAAGTGGTCTTTGCCATACCATCCTTATGTGTGTATGTTTAAACTTAAAATTAAGAGTAGTTTAATAAAGGGCAAAAAAGAGAAAAAAATCGATTTTCCCAAAATCGGCTCTAACGATTTTAATTATAATTTGTATCTAGGCGTTGATTAAGATTATAAATAAGCTGGCTATTTTCATTTTACCATGAAAATGACTTTTAGGGTACTTTACAGAAGCAGACATTTCTGTATTTCTGCAACTATTTGAGATACTAAATAACTTATCATTGCAAAGTTTTAGTACTATTAAAAATAAAAAACTTTATGTGAAAAATATTTTTTATAAAACCAACAGTTTCTGAGATATTGGCAAATATGTTAATACAATTTTGTGAGATTTAGTTGTAAAGAGTTACTACTTAAGTTTAAACGCAATAGGGTGACCTGGCGGTCTAGGGGTAAGGTGTCAGACTTCTATGCTGGCGGCCGGGGTTCAATCCTCAGTTCCGGCAAAGATTTATCTGATTACCAAACCCTTCCTTCACCTCTGACAAGACATCTTGTGAATGTGAGGAATGCCAGGCCTCCACCGTGGTTCGGATTCCACGTTAAACTGTAGGTCCTTCATTTCATCTCACAATCACCCTACCATTCCACATTAGCGTAAGTGCGTATAACCCGAACGGGTAGTAAGACGCGGTGCTAATAATAATAATAATAATTTAAACGCAATATTTCTCCAATACCATAGAGTGATTAATGATAAGTCTTTCAAAAAGTTTGTTATTTTTCCTTAAAGCCCTTTGGAGTAATGTTAGTACAACAATGATTTATCTCAATTTTAGACTCAATAGTCAATATTTACAGTTTTTACTGGTCATAATTAAAAATGAGGAACTTAATAGCAATGCGATGACATGAAAATGTGCAACACCTAATAAAATGTCGAAAATTTTAACCGGAATCCGAAATTTTAATTTAAAGTGGTGACCCTTGTGGACCCAATGTTGATCTTTTTTTATCGGTCTAAACATACAAATGAGGACATTAATATTTTTTTATAAAATTTAAAATCGGGACTCAAAAAATGTTTTACACAAGTATAGTTCAATTTTTGCTTGGGTTTGCTAGTGTATATTATTTTGTTTCACATATATTATGAGTTTTGAGTAAATATCTCAATTTTTAAAAACTAGAGCGAGAAAGTGTGTGCAGAGTTTTGTAACATTTATTTTGTGTGAGGTTTTAAACAAAAATCTATATTTTTTTTAAACTAAATCTTAAAGATTTAAATTACCACCTTTTAAATTCATTATGATTCCTTGAAAAATATGCCCAAATTTAATGAGAAATAATATGTGAAGTGAATATGCTCAAACATGCTTTATATTATTGAACTGTTTCCCCTAATAACCTAATGGAGGTGATGGTTGTGCTCCATATTTCAGACGCGTGGCTCCATTCCTCTATTTTGGCACCAGCTACCCAACCTCAAATACAAGCCAAGACCAAAACTTATTCCAAATGAGAACCACTATGAAGCTTTTTCCAGACATTTTGACTCACAGATTATCAATTATGGGAAACAAGTACTCATTAATTTGGTAAGTAATGTTTTCCGATGGCTGAGCATTAAGGGAGGATGATTTCAACACAAATGGACCCAGGCTTAATTTCAAACGGTTTTTTAAATACTCTTTTATTGACGTAGATGGGTGCTCAATTAAGGGTCGATGTTTCATTATCGGGTTAAAGTATTAGTAAACTAAGTTGAGGTTTAATATACAGTAATCTTGAGTTAAAAGTTCAGGTTAACATAGTTTTCTGTTTGAGTAGCTTTTTTTTGTGGAGATTAGTTGACTTAGAGTTGGTTAGTTGATTGCAGAAGTTGTTAATATATTTTAACATAAATTTAACAGGCAAAAACTTTTTTTGGTGGTAATGGAAACAACCATATTCTTAAAAGTAGGGCTGGGCCGGGCCGATAATTGATCTAATATGTCGGCCAATATTGGCACAATCGGCCAAGAACACAGACAAATAATATACCCAGACACTCAACCTCCAGGTTAAAATGGTTGCGCTCCTTTTGGCAGCTTGGGTCCTTCAACACTAGGATTGCTGTGGTTAGTGCTCTCATCACCTAGTAGTGACACTAGTGGAGCCCATTGTTGAAGGACTCAAGCTGGCAAAAGGAGTGCAACAAAAACCCCGTAAGGTTGCAAGTTAGTTTCTTACTTGTTTGTGGCCAAGAATAGTAATTTTTTAATCATGCAGATGTTTTATGTCGACAATTCAAAATCTATAGATATATTTTAAATTCTCAAGTCGTAAAAATATAATTCATAGTTCAAACAAAAATATTTAAATACAGTCTCTTGCATGTAAACACAAATTCTTAAATTCTGCATTAGATATTTTATTTTATAATAAGCAGCAAAACTAACATTCTTAACAGAATAAACCATTCAATTTTATTTATCTTAAGGCTTATTTCAAATTATGAAATACTTGATAAATATATTTATTTACTTAACCGTAATTTATTCATAGAGCACAAACAACGAATACGTCCAAGATAACGTATCATTATTGTGATTTCCTACTCTGCACAGAACTGCGTACAGTAATCGTGTTTTTCTTTCTTCATGGTATGTGATGTCTGATACATGCTAACTACTGAGTGCTACACAATTCGCTCGATCGATCACTCACTGAGCACTCCCCGAAATCAGTTCTTACAGTGCATTCAAGTAAACTGTCAAAGTACATATTTACAGCTGTTGTAAATGGTTATTTAGTTATTTTGTCATTTAACTGAGAATTAATATATTAAGAATTTAATTGAGAATTAATAATATAACAAACAGCAAAGACAAAACTTTCCACTGCTTGGGAAAATTTTTATTTGTACTTCAATAAAAAATATCTAGAAATGCCTTTCTTGGCATTTTTTCTGTTTTGGTAATTTTGTAATGATGTACATTCTTGTCTATTATGACAATGCAGTAGGCCTAGCAATAAAATTAAATATCTAACCAACTTTAATATTTAAAATTTGTATTCAAACTTTTATTCAACAAACCTACTGCTATCATGAAAATTATAAACAGGGTTCCTAAGCGTCATGGAAAACCTGGAATTTTAAAATATTTCTTCCGTGCCGGGAAATGTTATGGAATTTCTAATTTTGTCAATCTTTCCCTGGAATTTTTTTGGTTTGTCTAGTAGATGTAATTTCTGGAGAAATCTGAGGAAATTCATGAGGTGTCTGAACCCCTTTAAATCTTTTATCAAGCTACTGAATCTTTTTTTAATATAAAACTAGGTTGTATTATTGCCATTTTTATCAATCTTATTTTGTTTAATAATTTACATAACATAAACCAATATGTACCTGATGTAATGATGTGTATTTTTTCATGATTATTTTATACACTTGTTTTTGAGGAACTGTAGAAAATCCTTGAAAAATCCTGGAAATGTTTTCATGATTTTGTGTAGGAACCCTGATAAAAGTGTCAAAATCAGATAATTCTGGTTTTTGAGTATTTTTACTGTACACTTTTGTGATATTGAAAAAAAAACTACATTGACATTGGTTAACAACATTATCGGCAACATCTGCAAAAGCGTTAATATTATCATTACCTTTTTTATTTTTGAATATCTGTGAATCTTTGACCTGTTTCAAACACATTTTATTGACATGAATCATGAAGATATTCACTCTGCCGGATGAGATTTATTAACAAAATTTTCATGATTTGTAAATATTCTGAAACTGATTAAAAAAGTTCCTAAACAGGTTAAATAAACCACATTTCACAACACCATGCTATATTCTTGGATCTGTAAATGAACTTTCATTAGAGAAACATAAATTCCACATTCTACACCAAAGCCACCAATCATCAAGAGTCCATACCTTATTTTCCCAAGCCACCATCCTCTTCATGTAAAACACTCTCTATACAATATCCTAGCTACCAGAGCCAAACATAAATGTTCTGATGAAGATGGCCTTAAAAAACTATGTAAAT
The DNA here is from genome assembly GCA_901482245.1 of Timema douglasi. Classification (NCBI taxonomy): domain Eukaryota; kingdom Metazoa; phylum Arthropoda; class Insecta; order Phasmatodea; family Timematidae; genus Timema; species Timema douglasi. The sequence goes on from CABEEJ010001685.1 coordinate 71,665, forward strand.
AACTTCTTAAGGCTTTTACAGTCAGAGGATATCCTAAACACATACTCAACAGTCAACCAAAACAGAGTCCTATCCAATCAAGAGCCTATCAATAAACAACCTTCCAATATCATACCGTGCTCCAACCAGTGTCATGAAGAATTAGACAAACTCAGATTAATCCTGAATATAAGCTATAATATCCACTATTCAAATGTTCCCCNCTCCCTAATCTTGTAACTATAACCTCATTACAATAAGTAAACAATAAAAGGTTGTATCACTCACCACCCTGGACCCACTTGACTCGTATCGGCAAGACCACGGATCTACAACACCTCCCGGCACTGTCTAAAACCTGACTGAATTGAGGCCCATGGTTCATTCCCCATCTTGAGTACTGAGCTGCGCCCAGAAAAAAAGAACGATATGCGCGAGCATTCATTGCGCTCCATCGGCTGTGTTCGGCAAGCTTGTAGTCCAGTTCTTTCCACATATGCCTGGAGAGGCATGGTATAACCCATTATGTTCTAGAAGCGTGCTACGCCTTACATTCATCTGCTCCTGTTATTCCCATTCTTTGAGAACATGTGGTAGATTCAAGGACTATATAATTGTAGGATTCTGCAATGTTGTCACACATTGCCATACTGGCCTCGTAGGTGAGTGACGTTATTATAAGTTGATTAATATCTTCATACTATAAATTCACTTTCTGCTTGAATTATATCTAACATTTTCAAAATTATTATTTCAGATTCTATAAATATTAACCCTTTCACTGTCATGTATATTTTGCATACACAAGCCCATTGTGTCGGGTTTTTTTAACTGAAAAAAGCAATTTTTGGAAAAACAGTTGTTTTATCAAATATTTTAAACAAAATGTAAATAAAATTATGTAAAAAACTAATACAATTTCTGAAAAAATAATTCTTTCAGAAAATTCATTTATATTCCCTAATTTTATCAAATGTTATAAAAAATATTGTAAAATGTTTAATAAGGAGGTAATGTAACATATTAAAAATTCATCAGTTTGTGATATTCTTCAAAACAGGGGACAACACACAGTCCAACATCACATTCTGTACACATGTAACGGGATTCCTTTCTTCTCTTTTCTTTTTTCTTTGTTTGGGAACACACCACACAAACACGAGCAGCATTCTTTTTCTTCTCTGTAGATGGAACCATGGCGGGGAAATGTCGAGCAGTCAGTCTTGTTGGATTGTCTTGAGATGTTGATGGTCTTCCTCCTTTCGGTTTGGGTTTCGGTTTGTGGAATCTCTGGATCAGCTGGTGGATAAGTTCCAAATGATAGTCTGCCAGTGAAGGTTTCTTTCCTGTTTTAGCTAGATACATGAAGTAAGAGTTTAAGAGGATAAGGTCAATGAAGTGGAATGCCAATTTCTTGTACCATTTGATACTTTTCCTCATACAGTCTAATCTGCTCAACATCATGTCAGTCTGGTCTACAGATCCCATGCTTTCATTGTACGCTAGAATACACTTAGGTTTTTGTATGTGTTGGTTAGTATTTCTGTCTGTCTTTGAAGTCTGTGTCATCTCATCAGGGTGCATCGTAGTCAGCATGCGAACTTCTCTGCGGTCCATCCACTTGAGCGCCATCATAGATCCATTGTGGTACGATTCTGTCTCACCTCTTTTTAATTTCTTTTGTAGTGGAGCCATTCCCTTTCTGTTTTGTTTCACTGTGCCACAGGCATTAGTTTGATGTTTGTGAAGAAAGTCAAAGAGACAGGGGCTGGTATACCAATTATCAACAAACAAAAAATGTCCCTTATCAAGGTATGGTTCAATAAGGGTTGTTACAACTGCACCAGACATTCCTAATGAAAATTTATCCTCTATATCTGTTCCTTGCCCAACATATACAATAAAATCCAATATGAAACCAGTTTCAACATCACAAAGAACAAAAAGTTTTATTCCAAATCTATGTCGCTTGCTTGGAATGAACTGTTTGAAACCTAGGCGACCTTTGAAAGGAACAAGTGATTCATCAATACATAGGCTCTGGAAAGGCTGCAGTGTTTCTTTGAACACAGTCCTAAGATGATCTATTACGGGTTTCAATTTGTAGAGTTTATCATTGCTGTCTGCAGGGGTGAGACTGGAGAAATGAAGCATACTTAGAAGAGTTTGGTACCTGTTTACAGCCATAATTTGAGAAAAAATTGGGGTGTGAATCAGGGATTTTGTGCACCAATATTCAGAAATTTTCAACTTTTTTACTCTTGTCATCAACATGGTAAGGGCAAAGAACACATACATCTCATCTATATTAGTGTCTTGCCACTTGTGAAGTCTATTGTTTGAAGAAATCGTGGAAACTGTCAAAACCTTCTGATAATATTCATTAGTAGCGTTGACAAACGTCTGAACCAAGGCAGGAGTGAGAAAACACAAAAAGAAATCAATTTCAAGGGAATCATCATTTAGGGAATCATTTGTAAATCCAGAATTAGATGCACTGAAGTTGTGTATAATAGGTTTAAATTGCCCAGAAATCCAAGTAAATAAAGGAGACTTATCTTTTTTTTTTCGTTTAGCAGGTGCCAGTTGATTGCTGACATCATCTTGTACTTCAGAGAGATCCCTGACACTATCACTGTCACCTTCTTCCTCTGATATATCACCTACAGAATATTCAGAACCATTTTCATCATCAAAAAAGTCATTTTCCGAGTCACTGTCCACTATAAATCCTTCAATTTCGTCATCCCGCAACTTTGTTTGTTTTCCACGCCACGCCATCTTCACAGTAGTGAGTGAGCTCAGGAAAGTAGATATTTCACTTGTAAATATAAACTTAAAAACTATAGATGAACCTTGGAAAGAGTGCAGTATTTTTTCTTTATAGCCTCTTTGCACTTTAGAGCGCGCAATTCAAATAGCTCTAATGCTCCACGTATATGTACGGGTTTGACAAAGTGAGCCCTGCACAAAAACGTATATTTACGGGTTTGACAACAACGATATGTTGTCACACGACGTATATTTACGGGTTTGACAGTGAAAAGGTTAAACTTATTCATTTTTGTCATGGAATTCATGTTAAATGGACTTAATATTTTTTGACTCTTAAGGTCATGGTAAAAGTTAAAATCTTGGTACGGTTTGAGTAAAACTGTATTTTCAACTTTGATATTATGCTTTCTTTTGGGGACATTTGGCCCCCATGCTTTCACGTAATGTCTGCATATCCGCCTCATGGATGTTTTTCAAATCCTTTTGGTATCAACAGTTTGGTCGTTAATTAACAGATAATTTTGTATTCCAGCTCCACTTATTTTAGTATTATCTAGAGTTATAGTCACCTTGTTATATGTTGATAGATTATTTAATATCGTTGATACAGTCTAAAGTGTATTGTCTGTTAGTTTGACGCAAGACGGTGAGATTCCTTTGTAGTTATTGCTTTAATAAATCTACTTTATTTAAGTTGCATGTAGTTAGGCTTTGATTTGTCGGCCGCCTCCAGATGAAAAGAAGGGCCAGTAACGAGTTAATATTCCATCATTGAACTTTAGCTTTAGATAGTTAATCTTTCAGCCACTTGGTGTTGTGTTTTTTAGCATCTTTGGATCGCAAGTAAATTTTTGTGCCGGCTGCTTGGTGGCGTCATCATTAAATTAAAGATTGACATATTTAGTGAATGATTACAAATTATGCCCTGTTCAGATTTAGGAGGCTGATAATTTGATGAAGGCATATCATTTATTATTTCAACAAATTGAGAGCTGTCAATAAGAGAACTTAGAATGGTGTTATATATTTTAAGGAGTGTATCCTCAATTAGTTATTCATATCAAGGATGTTTGATTTTGCCAATGTATTAAATTACGACTGGGTTCTGTCATTTCGAGCTGTATATGTTATGTTATTTGAATAAAAGGCTCTCTTGTTACATCCTCGACAATTATTTCTGAATGGGGATGTGGTTTTACATAACAAACCGAGATGCAGTACCAACCTTCCAACTCATTCAACAACAGACTCACACAAATAAAATAACCCATTAAAGGCCACTATGCCTGCTCCACAGAAAATCTTATTTACCAGTTACAATGCAACTATTGCATTGCTGAATACATTGGCGTCACCACAGGAGCACTCAGACAACAAATGAATGGTCACCGTTTGGACACCAACCACAACAACCCTGACAAATCAACAGCACCTTATGCTCAAACACAAAATCAGATTTTGACTCATGCTCTAGTACTAGAGTCACCAATAGTTGCAAGCAATTCTTTCCAGTTACGTAAGTGGGAACTTGCTCGACTATATATCTTCAAATCCAGGCACTCTCTGGTCTCAACCCCAGATAAACTTCTCTCCTCTTCTTCCAAGTTTGATGTGATTTGATTTATCGAATCGAATAATATAAAATTCAAATCATTATCAATATTACCAAAGCTTTGCAGGCCTTTCTCCAGCTGATAGTTCTGCTATTTTCCAACACTTGTGTTAAATATGTGATGATAATAATAATAATAAAGATGATGATGATGACAATGATAACAATAACAACTAAATTATATAACCCAGTGAACATTTTAATTTGTTCATAGTATTGCAATGAAAATCATTCCATACCTCTTGTAAAGTGTTCACTGTGTGATAGTATCAGAGTATTGCGCTTATATTGCCTTCTGTTCAGAAAGAGTTCAATGCAAATAAAGAAAAACTATGTTAACAGACCATTGTGTTGATTTTTATCAGATTGACCACCGTGGAGCTGAAGATGTGTTGGAGAAAGCTTACGCTGAAATGGTCAACAGGCTAGGAAACTCAAATATAAGGTATATATTTCAGTTTATGTTGTGTTTAGCCAGTATATTTACATATTATTTTACCAATCTTAACCAAAAATAAAAAGGTTATCTATCTTCTATGCCGATGCCCACAGTAAAACTCACATCTATAATACTCAGAACAACCCTCAGCTAAGACAAAAGGAACTGGCCCAGGAAGGGACCATTTGTAGGTTTAAACTTAAAAATAATTTCATTCTGTTGGTTACCTACGTACCAAAGTTATCACTTAGATAACTTGCTGATTTAATGGTATAACTAACATTTGCTGTTTGGGTTTTGTAAAAATTAATAATAGAAAATACAGAAATGATACCTTGCTTTGTTCTAGAAATAAGGATATCAATCAAAGAAAAATATCTTTTAGCTTTTTGAGGTATTGTGTTACATTTGGACGAAAGGAAATACAGATGGAAACATTTAAAAGTGATGAACACAATTTGGCTATCAATTTTCTTCAAGAAGCAGCTATTACCGCTTTGTCCAGTGGCAACCAATGTAAATTGTTAACTGTGTTCTCCTCTTCTTCTTTATGGGCCAAACTAATTTCACCTGCTTAAGTGACCAAAACGTATAAGGTATCACTCTAGTTTTAGACTGATGACAGGGAGGTCAGTGTTCGAAACCTGGTTGTGTCTATTAAGAGTGGTTTTTCCTAAATGGTTTCCCAATCTCCTTCCATGCAAATGCATGTAGATTACTTCTAGAATCCTTCCTTCATATCCCACTAGAGTAATTTTCATCCAGGTTTATAACCTGAACAGGTAGTTAGACATGATGATAAAAATAAGTAAATAATATTCCAGCAACTCTTTGAGATAAACAATTTAACATTGTAAGGTTGTAGTATAATTGTAAATAAAAATATTATATTTTAAATACATTTTTATAAAATCAATAGTTTCTGAGCTATAAGCATATACATTGTTTATGGCTCTTTTAAATATGAAATTGGGCGTTGTCCTACACCTTATCTTAGTCGGTAGCATGTCTGTCTACTGAGCTAAGAGTCTCAGGTTTGATTCCCGACATCCCCAAAAATTTACTTTTGGTAAAATATGGGTTTCCTCTTTCAAAGTGATGAATTAAACAAACATGTTATTATTTTCTCAATGTTTCAGTAACAGTGTATATTATTTAATTTCACAAAGCTTACGAGTTTTTAGTGCTTTAAGAAAGAAGAATTTTTTAAGTATGATGTTCTGAGTAAAGACATGCTTACTTACTTTGATTAATGTTCTTGAACTATTTGTTACTTTTATAAAGCTGAAAGGGACCAAACTTATTTTAGTATATATAATTAATTTGGACAACATTTTCTTATAAATTGTGAGCAGGAGGAAGATTACAAACTAAACATGTTTGTGTCTGGGTGTGTGTATGTGTTTCAAATTTCATACACATACACACACACTGAGACAAGAACAATCCTAGCATAAATACTCTCTTTTTGAAAAGTTTTTTTAATTGTTTAGCTTAGTCAGAATTTAGACCACACTAATCTCGATGAACAGCTCTTAGCTACCTCCCCTTGTTTTAACTATGTGAGATAGTAACAAAGAGTCATTGCTTTCACATTATTTATGCTTATACATTTTATTATTCATTGGTAACTTATATGATTATAGGAATGTGGTATGGGAAAAAAAAATTGATGCTGTATTCATTAAAAGTATCTGAAGAAAAATATTGATAGTGTACTAGTATTGAAAGAAAAGTATTGATGACAATAATTATCGGTATAGAAATGCACATAAACTTTTATGCTTCATTTGCTTGGGACATCCTTGAGCTAACTGAGTTCATTAATCTCAACAAAATATTATTTTGTTTAGTTTGTGATGACTATGCTCATTGATAAAGGAAGAGGTAGTAGACTGGTTGCCGGGTCAGGCATCAGGATGTAGTGATAAACAAAGATGAAAGAACAGCTAAGCATTATGATGAGCTAAAAGAGATTGACTGCTAGTGTTGCTTATTGCTTGTCATCCAGAAAATTAGTGAGAATTGAGAAATAATGTCATTTGTTCTTCCTCTACAGTCCACCCTAGTAAAAATTTAATCCCAACATGACTGAAGATAGCAAAAAAGTTGTTTCTCTCGCTAACGATCCTATACCGGAGTGTGAGTATTAATATCAGTAAAAGTATCAGAAAAAAAGTCTCGAGTAAAAAAAACACTAGTATCTAAAGGAAAATATCGATATTAGTTAAGTATAACTACTTTATCTACATCCTTATATGATTGACGTGAATTGATCTAATCTTTGTTAAATTTATTTATCAAAATACTTTTTGAATTACACTTTTACAAAACGTAGTTTGATTACTTGTAAACAATATAAAACCCCAAAATCAAAATTACTCAACCATTTGAGAAAATTTTAATAGGGTTAGATTTAATTTCAACATTAGCTAATCACTAACTTCCAATAATTAATTAGAATATTTTTAAAGATTAGACACTTTACAGAGATTTATGTTTTTCTACACTAATATTATAAAGAGGAGAGATTTGATTTTTTTTTTTTTGTAATGGCTAAACTCAAAAACTACTGGACCGATTTTAAAAATTCTTTCGCCAATATAAAGCTACATTATCAGCGAGTAACATAGGCTATATTTTTATTTTGAAAATTTAATTTATTCCTCATAAAAATGTCGATAGTTTTACACAAGGTATAAAAAATTGCCTAAAATATGCTTTCTCTGCGTGCACTGCAAAAACTATTGTTATTACATAAAAAAATACTAACACATTGAACGTTCTCACTAATGTGAACAAAAAAGTCCGCGAGACAATATATGTAATTATTATAGTTATGTTACAATAAACGTTTTTTATTTAAATTAGTCGACCAAAACACGGATGCGAACAAAAAGTGATTATATCTGTATCATGATATGAATCCTTATCAAAATCAATTATTTATTCATTTAGGCTGTTTACGTAGGAGTAAATTACTTTTTAAATTATTCAAATTGGTACATTGGTTTTAAAATTATGAAGAGTATAACAAAATAAAAATTGTCGTGATGTCTACACTATAATCTATAATAATAAAAGGAAGTGTGAAATCTGAAATTTTTAACATAGGTGGGTTTAAGGGGGTCCGAATGCACTTTGAATCTGAATTTTTAATCTCTAATTATCTTTTAAATTAGGCTATTTTTAACAAATTTTTGAAGGGTCACGGGTGACGCCGTGCGGGATTTCTAGTCAATAAATAAATAAGTGTTTAAGCTCTCATTGGTTTTATTTGTAGTTTTTCCCACGCCATTAAAGAAATGGACTTTGTAAATACTATGGGAACTAAACACACACGGAAATGTCTTGTTTTCCCCATTTGTCTTATAGAGTATTGTAAAATCTTATTTAATATAGTTTTTATTTTGATTGTTTTGAGGTTGAGTATACTCTAATTTTGGTAAGAATAATAGTAAATGACGGTCAAAAAGGTTAGTAAAACTATTTTGATGTATCCATAACCTAAGTAATGTGATTTACATGTTTAACATTTGATAGCTATTTTAATGTTGGTGCACTTCCTTTAATCAAGCCTTATTGTTATAAGTTATATACGTTTTAAAATGTAATTGGAATAATAATTAGTTTTTTTTATAAAAAAAGTTATAATTTGGACCATTATCAGGGTGTCTACTGGGTCAATAAAGTCACGAAAAAGTCACGAATTTTTAATATTTTTGTCATAAAGTCATGAAAATAATTTTAGTTTGAATTTCCCGCACATCATAACAACGTGAATGCTTCAAAGATAGCGCTATCCACTACACGTGATGGCACGTACCAGTCGGAAGTTGCCTGATTGTTTTGTTTGTGATTCCAACGACAAGGTTAATGTTCGCCATCTTGTATTAAATTTTAATGTGGGGCGATACTTGTCTCGTGGGGTGTGTGAGTGCATTATGCCGTGTGTGTGTGTGTCTACAAATAATGGTTTTCAAGTGAATGAATTGGAATTCAGGTTTTGTAGATGATACGGGAAAATATCAGGACATTTTCTACACAAACAGTGCGTTCATCTGTGTTGTGGATCTGGATCAAGATGTTGGCGGCAATTATCAATTTTTATGCTTTCACTGATCCGACTGCAATTTGAAGGCGGTGTAAAATGTATATTATAATTTCAAATTAACGTTGGCAGGAAATAGCAATCATTTTCGCAGTGAAATATGGTATATTTTTTATAAAATATAAAATAATACTATTGGTGTTAATATTTGATCCTTGACGTAATTCATTTAATTTTAAAGACCATTCATTCAAAACAGTTGAAATTTACCAATTTTCAAAATGATTTTCGTTGTCTTATGGGCACATAAAATATTAGGCCTAAATTATTTTTTAACCATGTGTTGCAAAAAAAAATCCATAATTTTTTTTGGAGGCATTCAAAGATTTTATGTGTGAAGTTTAGGCTAATCTGTTAAAAGATGCCTGGTAAATGTTCGTTCAAAAGGTTTTGACTGACTGTTGAAGAAAATAAATACTCAAAGTGGTTGCGCCCTGTTGAAGATGACCAGTATAAGGCTTATTGTACAGTTTGTAAATCGAAATTTGATATAAGCCACAGTGGGTTGAATGGAGTTAAAATTCATGGAAAAGGTAAGAAGCATTTGGAACTAACCTCTGCCCTACTCCAAGGTAAGCAAAAAACGCTCAGCTTTGTGTCTTCTGAAAAAGTTGGATGCAAACAGCCAGAACCGGCAAAAGAATTATTACCTTCCACGAGTAGGCCTACTTCTGAAAATGATGTATATTTGGTTGCAGCTTCGTCTACATTAGTTGTTTCATCTTCCTCATCTCTTGGAGGACCTTTAAGTAAATTTTGTGTAAATGATGATACCTTGAAAGCAGAAATTCTGTGGTCCATGAATAAGGTTATGGCTCATACTTCTGACAGAGGTACATGTATTTCCAGTGATCTTTTCTCAATCATGTTTCCTGACAGTGTAATAGCACAGAAGTTCAAAATGCAAAAAGACAAACTTGGCTATTTGACAACCTTTTGTCTTGGCCCCTTCTTCCAAGAAAAACTCTCGGCGGAGTTAAAGGAGGTTGTATTTTTTGCAGTTTCACTTGACGAAAGTCTCAAAAGAATTGCCCAAAAAGGACAAATGGACATCATTGTCCGTTATTGGAACCCAAGTTTAAATGTGGTTTCGACCCGATACTTTAACTCTGTGTTTTTAGGGCATTCTACTGCAGCTGACCTCCTTGATTCCTTTACGTCAGGTATGTCTGAATTAGGACTGCCTTTAAAGAATGTTCTACAAATTGCTGTTGATGACCTAATGTGAATTTAAAATTCCTTAAGGACTTCTATCAAATGATGGCAAAAAATTTAGATAACTCTGAAGACAAGAAACCTATTTATGTTGGCACATGCTCTCTTCATACAGTTCATGGGGCTTATAGGACAGCTCATAATAAATGTGAATGGCAAGTTCATAATTTTCTGCATTCGTTGAATTATCTGTTTAAAGATTTTCCATCTCGAAGATTTTATTACATCCTCTCAAGTGGATCAGACCTCTTTCCACTTAAAATGTGTTCCATCAGATGGGTGGAAAACTCAAAAGTAATTGAAAGAGCCTTGAAAATGATTCAGCATTTAAAGAAATATGTGGCTTTTGTGTGTTCCAAACCACCTGAAACAAAGAATTTCGGTGTTGTACAAGACTTCCTAGAAGATAACCTTCTTGAAGCAAAACTCTTTTTATTACAGTCAGTAGTAGGAGAAGTGGAACCTTATCTTAAAATATTTCAAAATGATCCAATGTTGCCCTTTGTACATGCCGAACTTTATTCGATGGCACATGGCAATGCTGCTCACGTCCTTAAGGCAAAGGTTATAAGCAATGTGAAAAACTCAGGACAGCTCCTGGCAATTGATGTCAAAAATGAAAATCTATTGAGCTTTTCGGACGTAGACATAGGCTTTGGTGCGAAGAAATTTTGTAAAAATGTGAAAGAACTTGATATACAGCTCTTTAGAAAAGATTGCAGTCACTTCTTAGTGGAAATGTTTCAAAAACTGACTGGGCCTAGGTCTCCATTACGAAAGTGCATGGCGAAAGGTGCTTCATGCCTTTCACCAGCAGTAATGACTAGTGGCGCTCTAAGAGTACAACGGGTTAACATAGCACTCGAACAACTCACTTCAAACAACCATATTTCATACATTGAAGCTGAACATATAAGAAAAAACTACCTTGAAATCTGTGAGCAGTTTTCTGTTCAAGAAGAGCTGAAGACATTTAATTTCAATGAAACCAGACTAGATTATTTTCTCTTCAACATCTTCATTAATGCAAAAGTTTGCAAGGCATTGCTGTCATTTTGCACGATGATATTTACAATGTTCCATGAAAACAGTGCTGTTGAAAGAGGTTTTTCAGTAAACAAGGAATGTTTGGTTGAAAATATAAAAGAGCGTTCTCTAATCTCCCAACGCAGCATATATTCAATGGTTCAGTCGGTAGGTGGCATAAAGAATGTGAAATTTACAAGTGGGATGCTGCATGCAGCTAAGGGAGCAAGTTCTAAAAGGAGGCTAGCAATTGAAGAAATGAAGAAGAAAGAAAGTGAAGAAGCTAACAGATCAAAAACAACATTGGAAACTGTAAATAAACTCGAGGCAAAGAAAAGAAAACTTCTCCAAAGGCTGAAGAAGAGGCTTCAGCACTTCAAACTGAAATCGGCTTGGAGAAGAAACGACTGAGGCAGATGTAAATCCTTTATGTTCTGATTTTGTGTATAAACTAAATATTAGGTGCCAATTTGAACAATATTAGATTTTTATGTTTGTTGAGAGACTTCAGCTTCTGGGAGCTTCAAACATCTTTAATTACAAGTAAGTTTTCTTGTTGGTATGATTATAGTAATAGTTTTTACTTATGTTTGTTATTATAATATTTAGGCCCGATGTACAATATAATGTTCGACCGTTTATCGAAGGAATTTTTTTTGCACTGCGTCTTACTGCCCGTTTGGGATATACGCCCCCGAAGGTATTTTGTGGTCAAAAAAGGTCACCAAAATGTCACGAATTTTTGTTCCTCTAACTGAGTTGACACCCTGATTATGAGTTATTATTGAAACAATTTAAAGGATTTACCATCATTTTTATTTATTTTAACAATTCACTTTGATTAACTTTCAATTTGAATTCAGTATTGTGTTAATTTGATGCAGAATGTCAAGTTTATAGACCTACACTTTAGCTACAAATACAAATCTGATACACTTTATTGATGATTATTGATTAATAACTATATTGTATACAAATGTTCACACTGAAAGAGTGTTCCCAAACACATGATACCAACCACATACATCCTAACATACCAACAGCACTTCATACAAACACATAATACCAACCACAACGACCCTGACAAACTAGTAACACTTTATGCTCAAACACAGAATTCAGATTTTGACTCATGCTATATTACTAGCGTTATATGAGCCCTCTCCAATAGTTGCAATGCTCCCCAGTTTTGTAAGTGGGAACTTGCTCACCAATATATAACCAAATCCAGGCACTCCCCTGGTCTCTCTACCTCTGTTAGCCTTCTTTCCTTTTCGTGCAGGCAGGCCTACTCACACCAATCACTCATTTCTATATTAGGCCTGACCTAACTTTTCTTTCAGTTTGGTTTCCTCCATTATCAATTACTTAACATTATAGTACAGTGTTTCTACACTGTCTTATTATAAATTTCCAAGTCATTAGGCACTAATTTATTTTATCACCATTATCTCTATAAACAATAACTGATAATATAATTTAATTTATTAATTATATTATATAAATACAAAATTATATCTCTCACCCAAGAGTCAAGACACAAGTTTAAGCTGGCAACTACATATTCCAAGCAAAAAGAAATCAGTAAACCGGTGCCAGAATTATATATGTGACCATGATCTACCTCTAGCCATGCTGCAATTGCCTCTCGGTGAACTAGACTGCCCATGACGAGGAGATCGAGATTTGAATCTTAGTCGAGGGTACTGAGGGTAGTGTCTCCTAAATGGTTTTCCACTCTCCTTCCATACAAATGTGGTTACACTTATAAATATAACCTTCCTCATCCCTAAAAACATTGGCCAAATTAGTACATAGGCGTGTAACCCAAATGGTAGAAACCTGCAATGTAAAAAAAACACATTTTTTAATTTGGGTATACACACACACATATATATAATCATCACCTAAGAATCAGAGGAATGTATCTCCAAAAATAGCTATTTCGGTTTATTGCACTAAAATATTTGTGATATTTTTATTTATCTAGTGTCAAAAGAACATATCGCCCAAATTACTTCGTTAAATTTTGGTCTCGGTGTATCTCCAAATTAAAATTTATTATTAGGGTCAGACAAACATAACAGCTCTCCTGTTTGTCTCTCTCCAAACTTATACCTGGTTGATAAGGAACAGAGAAATGTAGGGCATTATAGTGCTATTGAATTATATTGAAATATACGCCATGCGATGGGCATGATTATATGGGATTTATATATTGATATTTGACCTGCGATATGGCGCCAATTAAGATGATATGGGAATTATATATTGATATTTGACCTGCGATATGGCGCCAATTAAGATGATATGGATTTATAATGAGATTTTACCCTATGATTGAGCATTATCTATAACGATATTGGGCTTTTATTGAAATGGTGATGCGTGTTTGCGTTACTGCGCACTTGTTTGCGGTTATGTGAGCTGAGTATATTTAATACTTATAATTCTGAAATTAAAAAGACTTTTGATGTCGCACACATTTTATTTAACTGATTATACCATCAGTATTGAATATATGATTTATGGATTGTTTTTCTACGATATTACATGTTCCATGTACTGTGTAGTGTATAATCTCTATGGATTTAAGTTACTGGCACTGTGTGTATTCATACGCACAATTGGCTTATATATGACCTATCCCTTGTCTCTTGGACCCCTTGTCATCAATGTTAAAACTAACTAATGGAAAATCTCCTGGCAACAGTTTTAGTGAAGACTAGCTTCCTATTGGGTAGAGGGAGCAGCCAGCATCACATGCTTCTTTGGTAAACACTACGAAGTTGATCTTTGAAAGAAAATATAAGTTTTTATGGTGCAATACATTGACATTATTTCTAAAAGTGTGTGATTCTCCATGGATGAATTATTAAAAGGATATTTTACATACAATACTCAAAGAAAAATGCAGAAATCTAAAACAGTATCATTACAACATCTTACATTTTTCTGACTCTTATTATTATTATTATTATTATTATTATTATTATTATTATTAAAACCGCGTCTTACTACCCGTTCGGGTTATACGCACTTACACTAATGTGTAATGGTAGGGTAATTATGAGATGAAATGAAGGACCTACAGTTTAACGTGAAATCCGAACCACGGTGGAGGCCTGGCATTCCCCACATTCACAAGATGTCTTGTCAGAGGTGAAGGAAGGGTTTGGTGACTCTTAATAAAAAAAACATTTATTTTGCAATACAAACTTGATAGCTAATAGTTTTTCTATCTAATTAATAGTTAAATGGTTTTGATACTGACACTTCTTTCAAGGGTTTAGTTAAGTTAGCAAGAAAAACATATGAACATAATTTTAAAAATAAAACTAAGGAAAAGGCTTTAGCTGTAGAATGTCATCTGCTAGAATTTAATCTTGAAGCAATTTGATACCGTCCTTCCGTTAGTAAAGTACTCAATCTGTATTTTATAAGCAAAGAATATCAGTTTATAATTTATCCCTGTATTATGCCAGCAGCAAGTAAGCTCTAAGCTACGTGTGGCATGAAGGAATTGCCAAATAAGGATCAATCGAAATTACTTCCTGTTTGTCGAAAAACCTCAAACATAGCAGATGGCTGCCCAATTTTTTAGTTTTATGACATATTTGGAGGACAAATAGAAATGTAAATATGTTCACCATACTGTTATATGCAGTTTAGACCCTGAATATACCAACAATCAATCATTGTTATTTTGAACCGGAATATTCAGTGATAGAATGTGACTCTTGCTCACACCCACATTGAAAGGGCTGCAAAACATGTAAACATCTATGACCCTTCAAGTTGGTATGCAGTTGTGCAGACTGCTTGACAAAAAAAAAAAGGAAATTTGAAGTATTGGAAATGGATCAACAAGATTTCTTGAACATTTAAGAAATGCAAAATATCTATGTTAAGAATAGGCCAATTGACATAAATAGAGACCAGGTGAAGTGGTTGAAAACCAAATCTGACCCACATCATGTATATTTCAAATATGATAATAATGGAGATTTCACAGTTTTTCTCACATTCAAAAAAGGCACAAGATGCTCATCAACCCTCTTCAATTTACGGCCTACATACGATTGTGCTTTGCAAATAAACAAAGAAAAGGCAAAAGATCTGCGAGACCTAGATGTTCAACTGGTTTGATCAAGAAACACCACCAAATCTACAGGAGTTTATTTGAATGAGAGAAATAATTTCATCCAACTATGATTAAATGATTATGTAATTTGCATTGACAAGATTTACATTAAGCTAAACAACAATGATAAGTATCTTCTAAACTAGAGACTATTTTAAAGAATGTTTAAATAGTAAACCCATGTTTAACATCTATGTTCAACATAACACCCAGGGATTTGTTGTTTTGTCTCATTTGTTTCTAATGATCAGTATTTTCATCACTATACTTATTATTTATTTGTATCAATAAGAATCTAAAATAATAATAAGACTTGTAAAATGATTAGAGTCAAAGAAATGTAACTCCCAATTAATAGATTAAAATAAATGTTTTTTTACAGACAAAATAAATTATTAAAATAATCTGAATATAACAGTCCATAACAAAGTGTTTTTGCAATATAATATCATAGTATTCACTCATTTTTTGTCTATTACATTTTTATTATAAATCAAATTCCTCTTATTTTCCTTTAATTCAGCTCTACTGAAAACTAAATGAAGGTGAAATATGTTCCTTTGGTTCTAATGTGGCGAATTATATAGGCCTACGTACATAAGAGAAAATGTAACCACAACACGCTTATTAATAACGCGGTGTTTCACATCTTAATAGATTTGATTAACAGAATGATACTGTATATCTCATATTTGGACACATTGATCTATATTTTTTAAGCTTGCTTTTGAAAAGCTCAGATATTAAAAAGAAACTCCATGGTTTGAGCTCGCAAGCTAGCTATACGGACTAAGCGTCCGCTGCCTTAAACAAGGATAGTGCCAACATTTGCGGTTGGGGATGGCATGTGGTTAGCACAATGAGCCCTTTGGTCATTAATCTCGGTTTTATAGACCAGAACAGCTACTTACTTATTCAAGTAGCCCCTAATTTTTTTCTTAAGGTGCTAATTTTGACCTTGTTCCAGACCCGCTGAAAGTGTTGGGGATCAAACTCAAAACCTTCGGATTTGTAGCCAGGAATGCTGAATACTAGACCAAAGATTCCTCAGATATTATATTTCTATCAAATAAAAAAATAAGTTTTAAATACTCAAATTGAATGTAGGATTCATGATTAGGAGAGTGAATTTTAAGGACTGGCACTCATATTCAACTAACCATTTGGTTTGTAGAGGTTGAAGTGTGGATCTTCTTTTTTGCTGGTAAGTTAGTAAAACAGAATGTTGCATCATAATGTGTCACGTGTTTGAATAAATTCAAATTTTATGCTCGAAAGCTTGTACAGTGTCTTTGAAATTCAATGATTATAAAATTGTTTTTGGAGGTTTTGGAGTAATTTCCAATTAGAATAGGCTAAATTAAAAGGCTTGTTAAAGCTATCCTTGTGTTACCCCATGGAAATGCTGAGTGAGGATTCTCGCAAACATCAACTATCTAACAACAGGACCTCTTTCTTTGAGGCATCCATAAGAGGCATACAGTCTACCAAAGATGGCCTTAAACATTACAACTATCAGTGCAACACAGTATCATTCACAAAGAATTTCATTAATAAAGAATGTGGGGCCCAAAAGTTGTACTTGGCTATACTCAAAGAAGAGAAGAGAATTGAGGCTAAATGGAAGAAACAAGAACAAGAAGATAGAGAGAAAATAAAAAACCAAAGTGAAGAGTTTCAAGCAAAAAAGAAAGTTTTGGAAAAGAAATTCCAGGAAGCTGAAGAAGCAATGCAAAAAGAGAACCTGTTAGAAAAGCAAAAATAAGAAGCTAAAGAAGAAGTTCAATCTCACAAGTCATGTGGCAGAAGTGAATGAAAGGATTAATAATAAAATTAAAATCAATTATCGGAAAGGTTTGCAAATAGCTCAAACTACGCTATACGCTCCAGGCAAAAAATTGGAAGAAAGTGACTCTGCTTTCGAGAAAATATTATTAGCACCACGTCTTACTACCGGTTCGAGTTATACACACTTAAACTAATGTGTAATGGTAGGGTGATTGTTAGATGAAATGGAGGACCTACAGTTTAACGTGGGATCTGAACCATGATGGAGGCCTGACATTCCCCACATTCACAAGATGTCTTGTCAGAGGTGAAGGAAGGGTTTGGCAATCAGATAAATTTGTGCCAGGACAGCGGATTGAACCCTGGATCCCCAGCACAGAAGTCTGACACCTTACCCCTAGACCGCCAGGTCAAGAGGAAGACAACAATGTTTGACTAGTTTTTTGCAAGTCAACATAAATGAAAGAAACCCAAAAACAACTAAAATAGTGATTAATTTTATTTTATATTTTTTTTGCCATATGACTCGAACAGGTAAAAAATATATGTATTTTTATTATGATGTTTCACTGATTATTTTTTAAATAAATTTAATTTTAGGGTGGAACATTTTTATTTTAACCTATATCATCTTTTGATGATAATGAACATTATTATTATTATTATTACTATTACTATTTTGTTTCACAACCATTATTTACAAATTTGTATTTGTAATGAAATGATGAAGTAAATTAAATACTGTACTAAAGATAAAATGAATTAAAGTGTAGGGGGTTACAAGGAGGATTTCAAGGGGTTGATGATAGTTGACAACTCCTTTCTTCTTTTTTTCTCTTCTTTTATAAAATACTTTTTACTATTTTTGCTACAGACCCAATAACATAACAGTGTTCTTAATTACTTATTTTATTTTGGCACTTTGAGGTGAATATAGTGTTTTTAACATGTCCTACTTTTTTTTTTATCAAAATGGTGGTCCTATTTTTCCTACTTTTTCATCAAAAGTCCTACTTTTCCTACTTTTTGACACCCAAATTATGCTATAAGGCCTGAGATTGAAAATAACAAGGAAATACAACTTCCTGTCATATTCAGTT
Organism: Timema douglasi; assembly: GCA_901482245.1. Lineage (NCBI taxonomy): Eukaryota > Metazoa > Arthropoda > Insecta > Phasmatodea > Timematidae > Timema > Timema douglasi. Next base: position 89,854 of record CABEEJ010001685.1, read on the forward strand.
ACGATGTAACCTAAGTTACTGTTGAGATTTGATTAAACCTTGATAACAAATGGTGTTACAGGTATGAATCGTTTGACTTCCACCACGAGTGCCGTCAGATGAGATGGGACCGACTGAGTATCCTAATAGACAGGCTAGCCCATGAACAGGACGAGTTCAGCATGTTCCTGATGACTCGGGATGGGACAGTAGTGTCTCAACAGGACGGAGTGTTCCGGACAAACTGCATCGACTGTTTGGACAGAACTAACGTGGTCCAGAGTATGTTGGCCAGGAGGAGCCTTAACCAAGTCCTGCAGGTCAGCCAACACAGCACAACCTAGTGTTAATACATAGCTGCCAACACTCCCAGCTAGTGATAATACATAGCTACCAACACTCTTGTAAGATAATTATGTGACAGTTGGTAACACTGAACCTACATTACTTTATTATAATGTTCTGTGACCTCAACAAGAGGCATTCTGTCAATTCTATTCATAATGTACATTACATATTTATTAATACTGAACTGTGTTGTTTTGTATTTTATTTAATACACCATATAATTTGGTGTCAAAAGTTAAGAAGTCAAGAATGGAAGATAATTAATCATATGTTAGTTACTACAAAAATAGTCGGTTCGCGTTTGTTGTTGAATAATTTAAAAGTATAAAATGACCAACGCCACAAGGTCGCCCAAATTAACAGCTACGTTAGCGATTCAGTTGATTGACTTAAAAAGTCCTAACTTGTCTTAGGTGTGGAAAAAGGTGTCAACGCAGTTCACCATATTCTTACGAGCCACAAATCTGGAAAAAGAAAATGACTTGTGCAAGGTCGCTTTACTTTTGCACCACCTAGGACCAGATGCTCACGAAGTGTTTAACTCTTTCGACTTAAACATTGACAAAGTGAAATATAAAGAACTAGTCCAAAGGCTTAATGAATATTTCACACCAAAGGCCAATATTTCATTCGAACGTCACAAATTCTTCACTCGTCGTCGGCAAGAAAATGAAACACTATAAGACTTTGTCACAGCTTTAACAAATCTCAGTCTTTTGTGTGAATTTGGTGATTTATGAGAAAGTTTAGTGAAAGATATTTTCACTTGTGGTCTCAGCTACTCTTACAATGACATAAAACACACTTGCACTTGATTTTTAAAATCATTTTATTTTTTAATCGAAAGCTGTGTTCTATTGTTAAAAGATGGCTTATCTATGGTGTCAATTTTATTAAATAATTTTCCCATTATATAGCATAATATTAATGAGCATATAAAAAAGAGCAGTTAAAATACAACCAGAATCAGTAATTTGTTCTTTTGAATGTTCTAGTTAACAAACATTAAAAAGAAACACTTTAGACAGATTGAATATTTGACATTGTTTGTATGAAATGAATATCTGACTTGTATTGTTTAGAAACTGAGCATCCTAAGGCCCGGACAAAACGTGGAGAACAACTTTGGGTTTGAGTCCCTGTTCAAGTCCGTGTGGGCGGACAATGCGGACACAGTGAGTGTCCAGTATTCTGGAACAGGAGCCCTCAAAACAGACTTCACTAGAACCGGCAAGAGAACTCGCTGGGGCTTGATGCGGGACGGTATCAACTCCCTCACAAGATATTACAAGAACAATTTCGCTGATGGGTTCAGGCAGGTTAGTTACACTACCTTGGGGGCTTTAATCCACAATATTTTGGAATAGAATAATCCTAACACAAAATTTGTTTCAATTTTGGTACTTGAGTAGCCATGGTAGTCCATAGGAAATTATGTTTGACAGTTTACCTAATATTAAGTCCTTGCTACTATCTATACTCTGGATCAAAGTGTAAATAATTTTTAATTATATTTTGTTTCATGCTAGGGCTCTGCAAGATGTTTTTTTTTTATTTGAGTCGAGTAATTCAAAAAACTCCCGAGTTTGAGTCGAGTTGGAGTATATTCATAATTTTAAAATGCTAAAACTAATATTTGTTTATTTTTAAATCAGACATTAAAAGGAGAATAAAAGGGCAAGGTCTAACACTTAACAGAAAATTGTAGGCCTCAAAGTTAACAATTAAAACTAGAGATGGGCCACTCCAATCTTAGAATCCTCGAATCCACCAAATACTGACAAGTATTCGATATTCAATGATTCAGTGTTTTATTGGATTCAATGGTCGAATCTTTCACCTCATGAACAAAGCATAATATTTTGATTTTTGAATTTAAAAATTACTAAGTTATGCCTACTTGAAAATCACAACTTAATCCTTAGTCATTATTTTGTGGGACAAAAGAGATAAACATGAATAAAAATTTTTTTTAAATAATAATTGTTAGGTGAAGAAACTTTAACGTGCCTAATAACCTACCCTTCCCCCCCTATGGAAAACTTGGACTAGACCGTTTCAGCGCATGCTTCTGAAACTTTCACCTATCGAACAATCTTGCAAATATTTTAATGAACACATTAAAGCTCTGCAAAAACTAAAAATTAAAACTAGAATTATAAAATAAACTCGAAATAAATAGAATAAATTACAGCTTTTTAAGAGAAATAAGAACACATTATACACGACGATACAAGGCCAGCCGCCATGACGTATATGTTTACTTGCCAGAGTGATGATAAAATAAACATGACTGTTAATTCTTACTACTCAACTGGTTTTAATTATTTACAACTATGTAAAGAACCCAAATTTATTTCATATGTTCCTTAAGTTATATAATTTTTTGAGTTTAATGAAAAATAAAAATAAACAGTTTGACACCAATAAAACTGTTTATTTAGGTATGCTTAGCAGCCTACGTATTGTATATCGATTATTGGTTTAAAAACGATTCAGGTAATCTGATCACTTAGTAAGTGCTATCGAGTTTTGAGAATCAAATAACGATATGCTAATTCATAATTTGTTTTTAAATTGTTTTTAAATGCAGTTATTCGTAATAAAATAGGAACTAACATATTGCAAAAGTCAAAAATATGTTTGTGTTTTAAATAGAATGTATTTTCAGAAACTAATATAAAGCAAGAATCGAATATATTTCTTGTTTTATACGTGTAGCTAGATGATAATAGATATAAAAGAAAATAATAATAATAATACATACATACATACTTACTTAGGCATTATTGAGTTCACTATTTCCACTGTATGTTTAATTGTAAGCATGTTGTTTTAGTCTCTTTTAAATCTGTTTGTATTTTTATTTTAGCTTTCTTATCAAAAGAAATTATAATACCTCAAGATGATTAAAGTTGATCAAAAGGTAACCAGGCTTAATCTGTTTGTTTATTTCATATATTTTTTTAGAAACTTAACTCATTCAACACTTTTAAAAATAACTAAAAGATACTCAAATTTAGATTGATTTGATTTCCAAACAATAGTATGAGTCTATATTGTTTAATTTGTTTGGATTTTAACCAGTATTTTGCGAGGGGTGGTTGGGGTTGATTAAAATTGAAAGCATGATTGAAATAAATCTTAATTTACAGCTTAGGCCTATATTGTGTAATGCAGGTCTCTTTCTAAATCATTAAAATTTTAACAATTTGCTAGAATTCGATTTCGACATTCAAAAATAAAATGTAGATTCGGATTCGAGAAATAGTGGATTCGACTCATCTTTAATTAAAACACATAATTATGTAATTTTTGGGGTGCATCAGTTCCCTTCTTCAGCAGATGAGAGTAAACAGCACACAGATTGGACTATGGCAGCATGGCTAGAGGTAGGTCATGGTCACTTAGATAGGTACTCTCTCTCCCCCCCTCCCCCTAGGATCGAATAAATTCTGTAGTTGCCTGTTCAAACCTGTGTCTTGATTCTCATAATAGTGTGTTAAGTTGTGTTTTCAATTGTGAACTTGGACTCCCACAGCTTTCTGCTAAGTGTATTCCTTACCCTTTTATCCTTTTTTCAATGTTTAATTTAATATAGCCGTTTGGCGTCATTTTTCTTTTTTTTCTTTTAAAAGTAAAATTTAATAATTTTAAATGTCACCAGTCAAAACAAACATAATATCTAAATATAACATCTTTAAAGTGGGAGATTTAAAGAATAGTAAATGTTTTTGAAATAAAAAGTTTATAAAATGATTTTTTTTAGATCATAGATAACACTTTAAAAGACATGATTTAAAAATTAACTACAACGCTCAAAAATATAATAGAAAAAATAATTAAAATGATTTCAACACTCATGTCATTAAAGACATTACAATTGCTAGGGGTGTGCGAATATTAAAAGCTTTGAATAATTTCAAATCGTTAACGGCCGAATATTCAATTCGAAACTTCAAATAGCAAGTTTGAATAACAAGATCGAATAGTAGTGTTATAAATCTCTTTAAAGTCCTGTTCAGACCTGCAAGTTTATAGCAGCACGCAGCAGTTGACGCGAGACAAGCTGGTAAAGATTTAAATGTACTCTTATCCTTTGTTCAATAAGAGGGGAGGAGGGAATACTGATGTTAGCAGAAAGCAAGAGGTTGTGGCCTGCCTAAGAGGGGGTATTATACCTTGGTGAAGAGACAAACATTTGGGAGCCACGTGACTTGTGGTGCTCGGTCTACTAGGGAAAGTAACGCAGTTAAATATTTATTGAAGGATAGAAATAGCTACTCTACCATATTTCAGGTAGGTGGAAATGAAGGGAGGAGGGCAGTATTGCAAGGTCAACCGTTTGAGGTCGCTTGTTAGTTTGTTGCTAGCCCAGGGAGGTGACCCAGACAGAATAGAGATTACAAGGGGTGTCAAAACTAGATAATATTTAAAAGGTTTCAAACCTATAGAACATTGAAGGGGTGTCAAGCACAGAGAAAATTAAGGGGTCAAACCTATAGACCATTTCAAAGCTGTCAAGCCTAGAGAACAATTAAGGGGGGCTCAAGCCTAAAGAACATTTAAGTGGTGTCAAACCTAGATACCATTTAAATGTTTAAAACGTAGAAAACATTTAAGGTGTGTCAAACCTAGAGACTGTTTAAAAGGTTTCAAAACCTAGAAAACATTCAAGGAGTGTAATGTCTAGATAACATTTAAAGGGGGTTAAGAACTAATTTTATCATCCATTACTGTTGTGTTATTTTAGTAAATTCGTTGCTGTATAATATGAAAGTGGGAGAGGTATGGGTGAGACTAGTAATAAAATTCAGTATACAGCCAGCCCCTGTGATAAATGGAGGGAAGGTGCTTGTAGGGTCAGTTGGCTTGGCAGACTAAGTGCAATAGTACCTTCTGGCTCAATGAGGAAAGAAACAGGAAACTACCGCACTCCTAATTTACCTAGTAATCCTTTTCACTGCTGCCTAGGTTTTCAGCTGACATTGGTATTGTTTAAGATCCATCCAAACTTTTGAATGGGTACTAATCATCACACAAACGAATGTAGGCCTATAATAAAAACGATGAAAGAATCAAAATATGACCTTGTTTATTAATCACCCCATTATTTAACACTTTATAATAATAGTAATAATAATAATAATAATATTAATTTTGTTTTAATTTAAAGAAATATAATCTCTACACTGACCATTTAAACATTCTCTATGCAATTTTCAAATTTGATTCTATCCTATTTGCACACTTCTAAAAATTATACTAACCAAAGAAAAGTTCATGCGCCTTATATGGTCTTTGACTAGAAACTATCTCATTACTACTATATTTATTTCAATTTCAATTTAAAATAAAAAATAAAATGGTTAAAATAATATTTCTAGTAGACAATATTGAATAATACTTTAGGTTAATTAACATAATTCTATAACTAAATATTGACTAATGGGAATTTTATAGTTTAATGTATTAATAAAAGCTTTAAATATCTGAAGTTCAAAAACAATCAATACATATTCGCAATGTTAAATTTTTAATTATTATTCAAGTACATATTTAATGATCTACTTAGCTATTTTATTTTCATGCCTTGTCATGGCAATTCAATTTCAATCGAGGATAATTCAAATTAGACAAAAACATTGAATTAGTCTAGTCATCTAAGGTAGTTTTGGAGTTCTATACTATTATTAATGTGAAGACTTATATTGATTTTAACAATTTGTTAAATTACCAAAAAATTTATAAGTGAAACTTCCGAGATCATCTATATTAAATCACCTATACTTACCATTGTGTTTTGAAAAATTATTTGTAGGTACACCAAGAGGAAGCTTAAAAATGATGAGCTTAGCTCGAAGCTCGAAATCCAAGTACTGGCAAAGCCCCATTTTATACTTTATTATGTGTTAATTTTTCTATGGTGCTAGCTAGTTCGAGTTTGTAAAAACAAATGTTTGTGAATACAAATTATTACTTTTGTATGAGTGTGCTTTATTTTTAAAACATAAAGGTCATTTATATATAAATTTTCCTAACAGAAAACCTTAGGGTTGTATGAAGCTTTGAAAACTTTGACCTTGCTTCGACTTTGATTCTAAAGTAAAATCCCAGATTCGACGATTACAAAATTTCACAAAATAAATATATTTAAAGCTAAAACACACATTTATCTTGTTTTAGGGGGGGGTTTCCCCTCGTTTCCTGCAATTATTTTCATCGCAAATTAGTGTTCACATAAAAAGTATACAAAAAAATTAAATTACATTTTGTGATAGTAATTTAATTTATCATTTTAAGATGAAATATATTAATCATATTTTGAATAAACCCTTTTTTAAATTATATATAATACTTAGATTTACATAGTTATGCATAGTACCAAACTCCATTTTCACTCAACATTAAACTTTTTTTAAATATTCAATCTTCAATTCTGCTTAGGAATATTTCATATTTGATTTGGCTTTGCTTCTAATTGAAAACCCATAGAAATAATGCAATTGCATAATATAATGGTTACAATGATTACTGGTAATTGTCATGATCACATAATCAAACATCTCTTCAAATGTGGCCCATAGTTTTACATTTAAATATTGCTTCAATGTAAATATGTATTTTATAGACATTGAAATGAAATGTTGACTGTTTGTATAGATGATGATAAGTCAGACAGTTTTGTGCTGTTTTCAGGATTCCATTGACCTGTTCCTGGGAAGGTACATTGTCGAAGAAGGTGAGGGAGTTATCAAACCTTGTCCTTTGGAGTTGGAGAAGGGCTGGAAATACATTACGGTGGGTTGGCTGCACATTTAAGTCGATATGAGGCAAATATTTGCTAACTAAAAAGAGTTATTTTTAATTGAAAATTATATTTGAAGATAAGAGCCTTTCTTCAATCCTGTTTATGTCCTATGAGAGATCTATTCAGATTCAACCTGGGTTAGGTCGGTTCACTTCTCACCTTGATTTTATTATCAATGAACATTTGGAGCACCTTTTAGAAATACATAATTTTTGCAGCCAAAATTGATACTATTTTATTGTATTATTGGTAGTGCTGTGCGGTAATGACATTTTGACTTTGGGAAATTCTTGGGTGAGAAATAACGATTTCCCACAGGACAGGGGCAGCAAACAGGTAAAAAATTTAAAAATAATTTTCCACTCTAGGATTATATATATTTTTCAGATTTATAATTTTAGTTTAAACTTAGCTTTCCCATTCATTTCATTTAAAACATTAAAATAATTTTATAGTTTAAATTGAGTTAAATTTAATGGTAGATGTCAGAAATATTTTGAATAGTCAGACAAAAGGACAAAAACTCTGATTCGATTGCAGTTATTGGAATAGGAAAAAAAAAAACTTCTATAATCTCGCTCAAGAAAAAATATGTACACTTAAAATTTTATATTTATTTATTTTTAAATTGTATAATTTTCCAAACAAAAACTAAATATTTTGTCCAACAAGTGTTGAGTAAGATTTTTTTATATATTGTAAATTAAATAACTAGGCCTAATACAACTAAAATAATAGTGTAGTTTTAATCAAATATATTTGGTTTCAATATAAATAGGTAAATTCTAAAAATAAATTTTAAGATTGAACAGAATAAATTTTAAATAAAAAAACTCATGGCATCAAGTTTAATCAATACTTACACAGTAAAACATCAGATTATTCAAACTAACTTGAATAAATAAAAGTGAGCCACATTCTTGTCCATAAGAATAACAAAAACTTTTTTGACCAAGCCAGTGTGCCCGGTTACCTCTTTCGTTTTAGTTACAAAGTTCTCACAAAAGGTGCTGTTGCATTAAAAAAAAATTTATCTTATCCAACACTTATTATCTATGGTATAAAAGCAAATGGATGCCATTACAAACAATAATATCCATGTAATATACATGTCTTTATGCAAAGTTGTTGAAGGTGTTTCTACATGTATATTTTGGCATTTAAAAACCACTTTTATTATTATTTTGCACTAAAAATATGTTTTCCTTTCTTAAATCTATTCAGAGATAGATATTTTCCTCAATTATATCTAGTGTGGCTATGTTAATTACTGGCTCGGTTATTTTGTAAGGAGTTACACAATAAGGGACTGAAGTTTCAAGTGTCCAGCTGCTTAATGGAAGTTAAGGTCGGTTAAAATTTAATACACTAATAATATTTTTAGTGAAAATTAAATACAAACATGACTATTATGGTCAGTCCTTAGTTGTAATCCCAAAAGTGACAGCTGTAAATCACATGACCTGACGTAGCCTACAAATTCTTGAAAGTAGGTCTAGTAACTCTTTATGGCTGTTAGATATGTCCATTTGTAAGAAATTTGGGGTACACCTTGAATTAAAAAAGAAACTGTTTAAGGAATAAAAATAAATTTCTTAAGCTCTTTGCTGCGTTAATCGGATATATCCATTCTCAGCATTATAGCCATTGACTGCGGAAATAGACTTTACCCCATGACGTGTAAACTTTATCTACCTTTGCTGCGACAGTCGGAAATAGCCACAAGAGTGTTAGAACCCTGAATTTTTCATACTATCATGCCTGTGCGCCTCTGAAATCTGGTGTTAGTTTTGAGAACTGTCAATTTCCAGCTGCTAAATCATAACAATAGTAGTGCTTGTTTACTTCCACTACTTGTAGCACACATACAATATTTATGTGGCAGAAAACATTGTTGAGGGATTTATTAGTGTAGTATTTGTTATATTTACCCTGTTATTCTACTGTGTTAGTAACATTATTATTTTTATTATTATTATTATTATTATTATTATTATTATCATCATCACAGCATCTTACTACCCGTTCGGGTTATACGCACTTACGCTAATGTGTAATGGTAGGGTGATTGTGAGATGAAATGGAGGACCTACAGTTTAACGTGGAATCCGAACCACGATGGAGGCCTGGCATTCCCCACATTTAGAAGATGGTTACTAACATTAAATTTATGATTGATAAATTCGTGCCATGTGAAGTGTAATAAATATAATATTTGGTTGGTTAGTATGGCAATTGAAAATTCAATAATTCAGTGAGTTTTAAAATATATTTTACTTCCACTCATTGCTATTTTATTTTTGTTTACCTGATTCCTATTTTGAAGCCATGAGTAACACAAATATATGATCTTATAGACTACACTGAGGAAAGCACCAATGTAGCACAAAATTGTTCAAATTGTGTTGATGTAACATAAATTTCAAAAGTTTTCTTTTTATTACATAAGGCCAATATTAGGCCTGTCAAATCTTCATTTAGCGATTGGTTTGACACTTTTGTGGGCTGCTAGTAAAATAAAGACTGGTTCTGATTGCAGAATAATATTGCATTTGGGTAAAATGTGACATAAAATTTTAGCAATATAAAATATATATTATTATGCGATTTATAGACAACGTGATGCTAAATTTCATATTTAAAATACATTACTAGTTGAAAATTACATTATTTGATCATAATCCTGATCATCATGCAAATTTTCAGATTTTGAATTTTTGACTTGTAATTACTCCTACTATTACTTCCTGAGGAAGATGTTATATAATAGCATCGAAATATTGATGTTTGTTTAAATATGTGTTAGTGTTTTTACATTTATTTGTGCTCTACCATTTTCCTAATATTCTATCATTTTATTTATTACCAATTGTTTTTCCTCCATGCACTTTATTTCATACATATGACCTATAATTAGCATTTCTGATAGATTATAGATAGATACATAGGATTATAGATATATAATAATAATATTAAAGTAATAATAAAAATATTGATGGTAAAAATAATATAAAAAATATAGTTTAATATGTAGAAAGAAACTATCTTTTATTATGGCCTGGTGTCGTTTTTCATTTGGTGATCCATTGGTGGGCCAGTTCCAACTATCTACGAGTTGAGAACTGTTGTATTGATGGACCAGTTCCCACTGTCTGAATTGAGAACTGTTGCATTGGTGGACCAGTTCCCACTGTCTGAGTTGAGAACTTTTGTACTGTTTGGAAAATGCTCTTAATATTTCAGTTAAAGTCCTGGTTGTGGGTACCAACATGGGTGGGTACAGACTTGTCCAGATCTAGTGGTTTGTGTCAAAATGATGATTGTTCATTCGCTGTCCTGATAGAACCTGTATAACTATCTGTTATAAAGAAAAATTCTCTATTCAGAGGTATCCGTTAAGGGTGATTAGGCCTAGCTTTTTTTTTTTTTTAATTTTACCTTATGTCCAAATTTTCCCAACACTTGTTAGACAAAATATGATTTAGCTTTATTTGGCAACCTTACAATTTAAAAATTAGAGATGGCGCCAATCCACCATTTATCGAATTCAAATCCTATCAAATTTTTAGAAATTTTAATGATTTACAAATAGACCTACATTACACAATATAGGCTTAAACTGTAAATTAAGATTTATTTCAATCATGCTTTCAATTTTAATCAACGCCAACCACCCCTCGCTAAATACTGGTTAAAATCCAGCCAAATTAAACAATCTAGGCTTATATTAGTGTTTAAGTTAGATTTTCTACACCTAACAACTTTTTTTTAAATAATGAATTTATTCATGCTTATCTCTCTGGTCCAACTAAATAATGACTACGGATTAAGTTGTGCTTTTTGAGTGGGCCTAACTATGTAATTTTTGAATTCTAAATAATATGCTTTGTTTATGGGGTGAAAGATTTGACCATCAAATCCAGTAAAACACTGAATCCTCTAATCTCAAATACTTGTCAGGATTCGGTGGATTTGAGTGGCCCATCCTTATTAAAAATAAATTGAGATACATTTTTAAGTGGGCCATACATATTTTTTTCCTTTAAAAATTTCAACAAGATTGTAAAATTTTAATCCATCGTTCAGACTCATAACTGCAACCAAATCAGAGATTTTGTACCTTTTTGACATCTACCCCTATATTTTACTTATTTGAACCCATAACATGTTATTTTATTGGAATGAATGAGAAGGTTATGTTTGGACTAAACTTATAAAACTTAAAAATAAATATCCTAAATTTGAATATTTTTTTTTAAATCTATCAATCTTGTTTCCACGAGAAATTCTTATTTATGCCTGAAAATTTCCTGAAGTCAAAATGTTATTTCTGCACGGGCCTGGTAAATGCTATGTAGAAACAATATTGATTTATAGATACCAATGTTCACACAGGTGTGCAGGAAGAAACCTCGCCTTTAAAAAATATTTTTAAGTATTTTATTTTCATTTTCAGTTTCCCGTGGTCTTGATTATCGCCATAGCCATGTTCTTTGCGAATGTGATTACACCTTCAGGTAAGTTTCATTCTATGCCTAGTTTTAAATACTACCAGCTCCTGAGATTTCTGTCACTAGACAGAGCTAATGGTTATTTAAGTGAAATGAGTGACTAAAAATATCATAAAGAGGAAATACAGTAGGTCATTTGCATTGTCATCAACTTCTGTGGTTGTATGGTCTAAGGCACTACTCTCACAATAGACTAGACTGCCGATGGCAGAGAGATCAAGGTTAATCTTGGTCGAGTGTACTGAGGTTGGTTTACCCTAAATGGTTTTTCACTCTCCCTCTATGCAAATGTGAGTACACTTCATCACAATATAACCCTCCTAATTTCTAAAGCCATTAGCATAATTAGTACAGAAGCATATAAACCAAATCGTTACTAAGATGCAGTGCTACAGAAAATTGCCTTGTCCTTTTCACTCTTTCACTTGAAGAGTTTCAACAGAACAAAACCTAACTCAAGGATACAGGCAGAAACAAAACATTTTATTTCAAGGTCAATCATTGCTTCTTTCTAAGTTAGCAGCAGTTTTAAATGTGAACAATGTTTCTCTTTTCATTGTGAAAGTTATATTGTGTTTGTATTTATATTTATTTCGATAATTAGAGGTGTTTCAAGTTCACCTTTTCAATTCAAAGTTAATCCATCATATGGAGTATTCTTGGAACTGAAGCTAAGTTTGAATATTTTTTACCAAATTGATTTATGCCAAATTAATTTATGATTGAAAACATTATTATAAACAGGTGTTATCTATATAATTGTATGCATTAAAACTAATGAAAATATTTTATTGCACAATTTTTTGATAAGCCTCTCCATTTACTCTTGTCTTCCCACCACTTACTCCACTCCTGTGTATTCCTTTCAGCCATGGGTCTTCCACTTAGCCTCTTGCTCGCCACCTCCATTTTGAGAATCCTCCCCTCTCACATCCTCTTCACATGTCCATGCCACCCCAATATCACCTTATCTATCCTATCCTCTATTCCACATTGTCCATTCTTGTCACTCATAGTCTACTACATCTTGTATCCTTCTATTATCCCTTTCCTTCATTACCATTTCATTATAATCTGATAAAGTAAGTTACTATCACTACATTTAATTAAATCACCTCAGATTTTTTCATACACATTAATTAATAATGGCTAAGAATGGCAATAACTAAAGACCTTGATATGTGATAAATAATATGAATGGATTTTGTTGAATAAAAAGTAAGATTCAGGGTTCAAAAATATGATATTTATATAAATGATAAAATTATATCTTCTTTATTATCCTTTTATTCCCTTCTCCCTATTTGATCTTTAGTCTACTATGGTGACATGTTTCAATGTTGTATGTTACACCATTTTCAGGTCTTTGTGGAATACATAATAATAATACAGTCAACTCTTGATTCTACGACTCCGGGAATAGCGTCCCTCTCGAAGTAACAACCCTTTTTGGGGAACCGTGAACAATGTGGGAAAAAAGGTTGAAAAGTTTAAGGAAATTGCCTGTAAAATGTGTTTGTTGCATTTATTTAGGTCGCTGCGTTGCAATTATCTTTGTGAGCACTGTATTACTAGTAACTGGGGTGGGTCAAGTATAAAAATAGACACCACCTCATCAATGCCAGCCAACAGCACTTGACTCTGTCCACCCCCTCCCACAAGCAAGACAATGTTTCCCCGCGCGCGACTGCCGCTACATCACGTGCCAGGGTTGTTTTTGCCATTGTTATTTCGATTCTCAATTTGGTTACTATTTTGGTTTGATTTTGTGAACAATTTTTAACGACCCATGCTATTGTTTAACATTGGTATTTTGATTTGGTTACGTTTTTGGTTGGATTTTGTGAACAATTTTTGATGACCCGCGCTATTATTTTTATCTGATACGAACTTATAATTTTGACGAAATGAGTGAAAGGAGGACCTTCTTGACGCTCATGAAGAAGTACGAGATCATCCAGGAAGTGAGATGAGAAGAAGGTTACAAAGACGGAGATTGCGCGGCGGCATGGCATCCCGAAGTCAACACTTCTCACTATTCTCATAATGATAGAAGAAATTGTGAATGCAGTGCAGAAGGAAGGCCACAATATAAAGACCAATAATTTGAAGGGTGCGACGCACGAGAATCTGGAGCAGTCTATGCTGGAGTGGTTCAGCCAGCATAGAGCGCAAAACGTGCCTATAAATGGACCGATGATGCAGAGGAAGGCTGATGAATTTGCCCTGAGGTTGGGTATAAAAATCTTTAAGTGTTCAAGTGGGTGGGTAGAGTGTTTCAAAATGCGTCACAGAATAGCCAGCCACAAGGTCGTCGGTGAAAGCGCATCGATGGACCCAACACCAATGAGGGATTGGATGCCCTTGCTCTGAAACATCCTTAGGTGCTATCAGTTCCAAGATGTATACAACGCTGACGAGCTGGGGATGTTCTACAACCTCATGCCAGATCGCACTATTGCTGCGAAAGGGGATAAGTGCAAAGGTGTGAAGAGGAGCAAGTAGTGCCTCACCGTCCTTCTATGCTGCAACATGTACGGCAGCGATAAGACGAAGCCCCTTGTGATCGGGAAGTTCAAGAAACCCCGCGGTTTCAAGGGCAACATCCTGCCTTGTGACTATAATTCTAATACGAAGGCATGGATGACCTCGGGGCTGTTCATGAGGTGGCTTCAAGGCTTTGATTCGAAGATGGACGCCACATATAGAAAAGTCGTGCTCTTTGTCGACAATTGCTCCGCACATCCTGCTCTCGACAAACTCAGGAACATTGAGCTGGTGTTTCTGCCAAAGAACACCACCAGCATGCTTCAGCCCCTGGACCAGGGAATAATCCAGCAAGTAAAGGTTAAGTTCCGCGAGATGCTTGTGCGGAGTATGGTGTGGAATCTTGACATGGGCAAGGAGGTCAAAAAGTGGGATGTGTTCAGGGCCATGGAAGGAATCGTCGCCAGTTGGAGGGGCGTGAGACCAGCGATGATCACCAACTGTTTCCGACACGCCCACTTTGTTTTACCAGTTGACGAAGAGGCTGCCGTCCGTGTGCTTCCCACTGCTGCCAGCGCCGAGGGCCCAAACGACCCACCACCAGTGGACGCCAATTCCCAGCCAGGCCCCTCCACAGAATCGCAGGTAGACCCCTGCATGAAACCGCGGCCTGGCCCATCAACAGCACCTTCGTTTGCCCCCCTGACTTTCATTCGGCCGTGCGATGTTGAAACATGGCAGAGATTAGCCCCAGACTGCACGTATGAGGACTACATAGCAGCAGACGATGACATCACAGTTTGGGGCACCCTCGACGCCGCCGATATAATCAGGTAGCAGCAGGAGTCCAGCGATGAAGAGGGGGAAGAAGAGTCTGAAGACATCCCCACGATGAAAGATGTTCTGAAAGCTGGGGACGTCAAGAGCACTTAAGCGCCAGGGAGCTAGTGAAGATCTGTGGTCCCAGTTCTATAATTTGAAAGACTTTGTCAAGAAAACTGGCGCTAAGAAGAAGCAGGCCTCCATAATGGACTTCTTCAAGAAATAAGTAGGTTTTATTTTATTTACTTTTTCACGTGCTGTCTAAAAAATGCAATTTTTTTGAATGAAGGTAGGGGTGGAACAAAATCTGTTAATAACGACCCTTTTCCAGGGAACTGTGAAAGGTCGTAGAATCGAGAGTTGACTGTAAATCAAAATTTCACAAACCTTTCGACAATATGTATTTTAAACAAATCGTCATCATAAATAAAACCTGAAGATGGTGTAACATACAACACCAAAACATGTTGTCATATAAGACTAAAGATTAAATAAGGATAAGGGAATAAAAGAATAATAAAGAAGATTTAATTTTATCATTTACTACTCCTTACCAAATAAATGTGAACATTATTAAAAATATTTATATAAATATCAAAATATAATATATATATATCAAGGTTATGATCTATTGACAATATTAAATGTAATATAAATAATAAATTACTATTACTATGATAATATAAACAAGGTTGTGTGAATAGCATATTTATTGAATCAAATATCAAAATTTTGAACAAATATTTAATACAAATCTAATAGTTGATTTTATTACATTTTTGATAGAAATTATTTCTCTTAGGTAATTTATTTTGAAAATTGTGTTTTATATTTAACTATTGGAAGAGTGAAAAATTAATAAAAAAAAGTTCCAAATTTTAATAAATCATATTTTAATAATCTCTAGGTTTGAAACACCTTAAATATTCTCAAGGTTTGTTACCCATTAAATAGTTTTCTATGATAAATAATATTGTTGGAGTTCAATTGTTACCATCAAAATGTTCATGTTTGTTTACATTTGTAGTTCACTATAACGCCGACAGATGTCTTATGAATTTATTCTTAAAATCTTTTTCGAATAATAAACTGTCAGGTTATGGGACCAGATTATGCGAGTTATGCGATCAGAAATGAATCAAAATTGTGATCAAATGAAAAACTATAAATCAAAAAGGTGCAAAAGTCAAACAATTCGTTAGCCTAACAAAATGACGAACGCGATGCATTCAACAGGACTCGAATATTGTCACGTGAACACTACAATAGGTGTAAAATACAAGTTGAAGCCTTGCTGATAAAAAAAATTATACATGGGGATATGGGTCAGGACAAATACCACAACCCAAAGTGTTTGGCAAAAACGCGGTGCTTGTTGCCACGCAAGCCGCACACAAAGCTTGGCCAGCGGCCGATCGGAAGGCTAAAGCTGATTTGATCCTGTCCATCAATCCATCTGAATTAAAACAGATTCAGGGATGCGCTACTTCCCACGATGTATGGGTCAAACTAGAATCAATCTACACATAAAAGGGGCCCGCTCGCAAGGCAGCATTGCTCAAACGTCTCACACAACTCAAGATGCAAGATGGTGACGATGTGACTGAACATCTTGCTGGATTTTACCATGGAAGTAAACATAGATGGCGACCTGTTGACGATCATGCTGTTATATAGTCTCCCCAGCAGTTACGACAACTTTCGATGTGCAATCAAATTCAATGATAATTTACCGGATGCTGAAACATTGAAAGTGAAAGTCTTAGAAGAACATATCGCATGTGCTCAAGAAAAGGGAGGTGCCGCCATGTTTGTCAAGTCAGAAAAACAGTTTGTAAACCGACCGAAAGGTGGCACGAGCAGCAGTGCTGGATCGGATCATAAACGTAAACAAAAACTACAACTAAACTACGAATTAGGCTTTTGCAAAAAGAAAGGACACAGGAAGGCCGATTTTTTGTTTAAAAAGAAGTTTATCGAACAAACGGCAAATAAAACTCATGAGGCTCATTGTTGTTTTTTTGTTGACAAAGAAATTACAAATTCAGCAACATAAACAACTTTTGGTGCATTGATAGTGGTTGCACATCTCACTTATGCAACAATGAACATGCATTCACGAGAGCGAGTAAAATGAACAGAAATCTTAAACTTGCCGATGACAGTGCCACGCAAGTAAAAGCGAAAGGTGACATGCAAATCACCACCGCAAACAGTGTGACAGAGTCTATCACATTGAAAGGCACCTTATACGTACCTGACCTACGAACAAACCTCATCTCTTTAGCAAAAATTATTGACAGCAACAGCAAGGTGACATTCAAGAAAGATCACGCGACCATAAAAGACATAAACTGTGACATTAAAGTTGTTGCGAATAGAATTGGGGACTTATTCTATTTATGTGAATTAGAAGTTTAGCACGCTCGACTTGATCATTTAAATTCGAGGGACGTGGCCAATATGCTCAAGAATCAATGTATGATCAGTTTAAAATTCAATGACTCATCTGACTTAAAAATCTGTCACACCTGTCTAGAAGAAAAAATAACATCAACTCCCTTCACCAAACAAGAGGTAACCTCAAAAGAGCTTCTGGAGTTAATCCACTCTGACGTC
This sequence comes from Timema douglasi, assembly GCA_901482245.1. Lineage (NCBI taxonomy): Eukaryota > Metazoa > Arthropoda > Insecta > Phasmatodea > Timematidae > Timema > Timema douglasi. Next base: position 107,431 of record CABEEJ010001685.1, read on the forward strand.
TGCGGGCCGATGAGAGAAGCATATCAAGGTGGCGCACATTATTTCATAATCTTCATAGACGACTACAGTCGATGGTGTCAAGTCTACTTCCTATGTCACAAGGGAGAGGTCACTGAGAAGTTCGTCGAGTTCAAGAATCTAGCCGAAAATCAGACAGGGCATAAGATCAAAGCTCATCAATCGAATAACGGCTAAGAATATTGCAATGATAAAATGGATTTCATCCTCAAATGTGTAGGCATCCAACAACGTCTAACAACTCTGCACACCCCACAACAGAACGGTGTTGTGGGGAGGAAGCATCACACTCTGGATGAGGCTGCTCGGTGCATGCTACTCGAGTCCAGAATGCCATAGTCGAAATCGATGCACAACAAAAGGGTTGTCTGAAGGAACTCCATACGAAAGATGGTTGGGAAGATTACCAAATATCTCGCATCTTCGTGTATTTAGGGAGAAAGCCATCATCCTCGATAAGTCTCCCAATAAAGGAAAGTTTGAGCACAAAGGCAAGAAAGGGGTCTTCGTCAATTATTCCAATTGTTTCAAGGCCAGCCGGGTATGGACACCAAATGGACGAAAGATTCGTGTCTCCAGGGACATAAGATTCTGTGCCGAGCCTTGGTCCGGATGCACATCTGCAGACTTTCTTCAAGACGAAGAGATATCTTGTCAACCTGAAGGAGGGGGGTTCAATGAAGAAGAGTCCTCATACAAGGCTGTTGAGATCAGTCCGAACGCTCTGGAAGACGATGAACCATTTCTTGGATTCAAGGTGAATGATGACCCCATACTTGACATTGAAGAGCGACAAGCTCATCAAGGTGCCGCAAGCACCGAATCTGATAAGCTGGTGGAGCGAGGACCCAGCAGACTAAAGTTAATGCGTAATGCCCCACTAAAATATACCAACCCACAAATAACCGGGCCAATCAGAACTTTGCTCTCAACAATGATCTGCCATACGATAAAGATAATGGGCATTCAAACACTGCATCATCTCAACAAACTATGGAGCACATCAACTTTCAAAGTATCAGGGAAGATGGATCATTTCATAATGCCCCAGTTGCAATGAATGCCTCAGAGATTCATATCGACACTGCCATGAAGGGGCCAGATTGCGAGGAATGTTCGATGCTATCTATTCCTAGATCAGATGCTTAGTCGCCAACGACACTTGGAAAATCGTTGATAGACCGACCAACAATAGAGTGATCGACTGTAGGGTGGTTCTCCAAAACAAGTATAATCCTGATGGAACGTTACTTCGAAGGAAGGCCAGGGTGGTTGCAAGAGGCTTCGCCCAAAGACCAGGAATCAACTTTGTGGACACTTTTGCTCCAGTTGCCAGGATCGAATCATTTAAGCTGCTCATGGTATTGTCAGCTAAACTCAACTTACAAGTCTCACAGCTCAATATTACAACAGCCTATCTGAATGGTGACATCGACACACTAACATTCATGGAACAGCTGGACTTACTTGTTGAGGCACTACAAAAGATGAATAGGACTGAAAAGGATGACAGCATTGTTGGGAAAGCAAAAGACATGATTCAGAAACTGGAATCCGGTAACAAAGTCTGCAAACTTCAAAAGGTCATATACAGGCTTCATCAAGCTGGTCAAGAGTGGCACACTAAATTAAGTGCAACCTTAGAATCCATCGGATTGCAACCCACAAACTCTGACCTATATGTGTACTTTGATAGTCGAAGTAAACACCCAGTCTACGTCTATGTTTGACATCGTGATCATTTCTGGAAACCCGGAGCGAACCAGAGACATTAAAGGGGAACTGTCAAACAAATTTGACGTAAAGGACCTTGGAGCTATAAATCATTGTTTAGGAATTGAAGTGAACCAATCCAAGGACAAAGTCACATTATGTCAGAGTGACTACATCAGGGATGTTTTACATAAGTTCAGAATGGATGACTCTAAACCAGCGAAGACACCGATATCAACCTGGGTCAAGTTTGATTCTTCCTCCACTACCACAGAAGAAACAAAGCAATATCCATTCAGAGAGTTGATTGGAGCCCTCATCTACATCACCATCGGTAACCCCCC